>NWSH02000517.1:13756421-13781945 GCA_002382865.2 Heliothis virescens
TAGTAGTCAACAATATAATATAATTATTATTCAAAATGGCCACCATTATTTTTAATACAGGCCCTTAAACGAATTGGCCAGTCATCAATGGCGGCACGAATCTTTTCCAACGGGATTCTCTTTGCTTCTCGAACCAGGGATCGTTTCAGTGACTCCAAGTTTGGGTGAGTCTTTCGGCAGGCCCTAAGCTCTAATTCCGTCCATAATGAATAATCCAGCGGGTTGAGGTCGGGGCTGGAGGAAGGCCATTCGTTCGCCGCGATGAAGGCCGGCACATTTTCCTTCAACCAAGCTTGGGTGGTTTTTGCCTTATGGGATGGTGCCGAGTCTTGCTGGAAAACCCAATCCTTGTTGTGAAATAAAGTATCAGACAGGGGTTTCACAACAGGCTCTAAAATGTCACTCTGATAGTTCTTGGCTTTGACCTTGACACCTTGTTGGCAAAAATGGAGCGGAGTGACACCTTCATATGAAACTCCCCACCATACCATTACACTAGCCGGATGATGAGTTCGAGAGACATTCCGTGCTGAAGCTGGAACGTCCTTACTACTTTTAGCATACACTTTATTATTTTGTCGGTTGAACTTTTCTTCGACAGTAAAGATTTTCTCATCGGTGAAAAGTATCTTTCTCGCATCGTGTCTCCTAAGCAGTATTGGACAACGTTCGCGTCTCAATTTACGAAGACGATCGTTTAAAAAGTGAACCTTCCTACGGCTATACGCCTTTACCTTTAGATCATATTTCAGTATTCTGTTTATTGAAACTCGCGAAATATTAGTCTGTAGAGCAAGTTTTTTCTGAGTGCGACATGGATTTCGGCGAAGGCGCTCTCGAATGATTTTGATGTTCGCAGGCGTCCTCACAGAGCGTGGCCGACCACTCCTTTGGCGATCTTGCAAAGAACTTGTCTCCTTGTATCGTTTGATAGTGTAATACACAAAGTTACGGCTCACACCAAAAGTTTTCACCTCACGAAAAATCTCCATTGGTTTTTTTCCCGCCTTAAATAGCGAAATCACGGTCGCACGTAATTCTTTGGTTCCCTCCATCACAACAAAATTGAAAGAAATAAATTTGAAAAACAATGGAATTAAAAGTTAACAATCCGAATTCAAATTTGGAAAACAAATAAATAGTGGCCAGTATATTTTTTTGTTTTTTTCTTAAGCACAAAGTTTGTCTCAAAACTTATGAACACACGAGGTAGTATAGACATGAACGTATTAACGTTCTCAAAAATAACGGAATTTAAATTGTACTCTAAACATAATATGAATATTAGTTACAAACCGGCTGCTATTACTTCGGCAAATTTAATCTATTTCAAAGGACAGCACGATCTCTAAATTGATCACATTTTATTAGTGTTTACAAGGCAATTTAAAAGGTTAGAATGACTAGTAATATCCTTGTATATTTTCAAGCAGGGCACCGCCCCGACATTAATAAGCGTCAATTTCTATGCGAAACCTACATTTACGAAGACTGACCTTTAAAAGTTTAGCAACCAAGTATTCACTTATGCTTTTATTTTATAAATATTTTCTATTTAGTATTTTTAACCGACTTCTTAAAAAAAGAGGAGATTCTCGATTCGGATGTTTGTATTTTTGTTTCATGTCCTGTTTTCCTGTTGCATGGATACCTAACGTTATAAAAAAGAAAATCGTAACAGGAAAGAACAATTTATATTTCTGTGGCAAGTCTTTTGTTCACCTACTAGAAAACAGCTTCAACATTTTTAAATACCTATTCTCAATAACTATTTTTCCTGTTTCTTTATTTCTTTCGGAAGTTTGCCTACCTGTATTTGGTTTTCCTCGTATTACGAACCAGATAAAAACTTCACTCTTGTTCAGCAGTAAAAAATGGTGTATTAATTACACAGATCCGTGTAAAACCGGTATTACATGCCTATATTTTGTAGTATTACTAAAGCGTCTGCCACTATGGTAATTTCTTAATAGTCTTTTAAACTCGCTCATTCGCGCATGTTGACAAGGTATCCTAGATATTTTAACACATGGTATATGAAATATGAATCACGTTGTTCTAAAATGTGTACCTAGTCACCACTGTGCACACGGCAGCTGATGCAATAGGCGAGACCTGTGTTTCCACATTAATTATATTCTCGTTGAAACAAGACTGTCATATGTACTTGTTATTTCCATCCAACATATTCAGTTCAATCGATGTAAGGTGACACAATACACCCTGCCGGAGTTGCGGGATTGTCCGAAAGAGTTTCCGCGGCCCTGTAACACAAAGAGTGGGTTTTAATCAGTAAGAGTCTGACACTCCCTCACGCTGCACCCAGGAGGTTTTTTATCAAATGATAATCTCCCATAGTGAATGAAATAAATAGCACTACGTGACCTCTACTTTTATAATGGAATATTTAACATTTTGATCACATTGTTAATTTAATATAAAAAGAAAATTAATTGAAAAAAAAAACCGTTCATACATCAGAGTTGACAGACACAATTAACAGAAGCATTATATAATTCATGGTCAGTAATTTGTAAATGTTGCGCCGAACATTTTGTTCATTAATTCAAAATGTCATCATTGTAAACGAATTCCAGTTTCAAGATTTTCAAACTGAATATAACATTTCATGTGAATGCCCCTAATGGACGTCAAATATATTTTTTATTTCAAGGATTGTTGTCTGGATTTTTACAGATTATTTGCACATAAGTTTAATGATCATTAATCTGCTTGTTTTTTAAGTTTTCTCTTTTTTAAATTAAGTTTCTATCTACCTACTATCCATCTACAAGATGTCTAAATTATTGACCAATTCATTAATGCCGAATATCTGACTTGCTAATGATAACGTTACTAAAAATATTGCTAACATTGATCATCATAAAATTGCGTTTTGTGCTCTGTCGCATTACGTCACCCGCTTCAACTCACACAAGAGTTTTTATATCCACGCCATGGTCGGCAATCTGTCTCTGTCTAGCACTTTATTTAAGTATATCTGTCTATCTCTCTCTTGTGCTGGCGGCGACAAGCAGTCTGGGCCTTTCTGGCGGACACTGCGTAGCAAACAAAACCCTAGGTCACGGGCACTGGACACATTTTCGTACAAAGCTGTATCTGAATAAGTTTTCGTGTAGTACTCCCTCGCGATTGTATCCACCTTGTTTGGATTGTTTAGCCTTCAGGTGGAAGACTAAATTCAGACTCCTAGCGTGTCTTCTTCTAGTTAATATTTAGCTTTTATTTGTAGTTTCCGAGCTTATCTACTCTTATTATTCTCGTAAGTAAGTTTTATCTTTAAATAAAGATTAAACTGTTCAATATTCGAGGAACTCCAATTTGGGGCAGGAAATTGTATGTCAGTCGTTTGCGTAAACAAGAATATCTTATTTTGCACATAAAACGAGTTAAGGAGAAATTGTATATTTTTGACAACTTCACCGTTCCGCTCGCTAAATATAAGAACTCAAGGTCAGGGATACATTACCAAAGTTATTTACTGAAAAACAAAGGCAACATGAAAACTCAACAGTACAATGAACGTGCTCCACTCCCTTACTCATTGTTATTAATACCGAAATCTGATAGGCCGAAATCTTGACAGTCGTGCGTGCCAACTAATACATTAGCATCTCATTGGAGATAGCATCGTGCCAAAACATCGTTCGGAGTGACGGACAAACGGGACTGCTTAAAATTTCGCTCCACTGAATGACGAATTGAAAATATGTCTGTCTCTATTCCTTATGCTATCAAGCGTGCATAAAAAATGTACAGAAAGATTTCTATCACTTGTCACATAATCCATCAAACACCAGTTGCAAATCTGGTTTCTTTTAATTGGTTTGTGATCAGGTATATCGCAAGAATGTTATATAATCACTCTCAGTATGCAAATTACGTGGCTGGCAGGTTCAACATCTCGTTGAGGAAAACATGGGGTTCAATAGAGAAATGTTCTAAAATAAACGCTAATGTTATAGCAGTTAGTCCACAATTAGCTAGATTTACGTTCCGTGTGCCTAAACCTAAAACTGTTTTGGTTTGCTCGTCATGCTTTCTTTACGAAAACTCAGTACAGTTATTAGAAAGAAGACTTGCGGTACTTCGCAGATTGCCATGGCTAATTTTTTGTCTGTGCTCTTTAAGTTTTTACCCTTTTTCTTACTCTTTATCGGTCACTAAATGAACGGTAAAATCAACAATTGCAAATTTATTAAAGCAGTTACAGCCGGTTGTAACTTTTATAGACTTAGCAAGAGATGTAATAAATTCAAGAAATTGGGGAAACTATCAAAGTCCCGCTAACCACGTAATATTATTTTTAGTGTCCGCAACCACCGCGTTGATTTCCGACAGAGCTGCACTGACATTGCGGTGGTCTTTATAGTTTGTTGTGCTACAGTTTTTATGGATTCCCTTAAATAACGATCGACTCACACAGGTTGTTTTATGGTCGTCCATTTTTATGACCGTTTTATTGCTATCGATGTCTATTGCTATGATTGATATGCTTCAATCGTATGGCGCTTCTTTAACGATATATTTATTGCTTCATGCATTATTTATTTAGAATTGAGCTCTTTATTTTCAGCTTCATTGATGAGACTATCGACGTCACTTTCCTGTCGTTTCTCACACCAGTGGCCAGTTCTCATAGACACGTGGCACCACCCCCTTCTCAGAATGACCGCTAGCGTCAACGATTGCCGTGTTGATTGACGGATGTCTTCCTGCCAGTTACTTCGTTAGCATCATTATCATTGTATTACCAACCTTAACACTTCAGAATAAGCCTTGTTTGGGCCTGATGATCAACGATGTAGCGGCACTTTTCACGGCTGCGATCTATTTGGCCTCTGCAAGCTTTGGTATATCTGAAGAGCCAAAACCGATCATCGACTTCTACAAGTTCTATTATTAGATGAATGTTACACTGGAAAACTGTTCCCGTGTGTGTGGTATTGTCAAAACTATGTTTACTATTTGCACTTTGGAACTTGGCCCGTCAGTCGAGCGTCGTGCCATTAACTAAAACGCTGATGAAGTCATCATTTGCGCTAGAGTGTACTGCGCATTGTATTTTTAACCAATTTGATAACTGGCATTTGGTTGACATCAAGAAAATATCTGTTCGGTGATAGGGCTTGTTAGTAAAAGAGGATTTTGTCTGATTCTTCAATCCNATGGTCAGTAATTTGTAAATGTTGCGCCGAACATTTTGTTCATTAATTCAAAATGTCATCATTGTAAACGAATTCCAGTTTCAAGATTTTCAAACTGAATATAACATTTCATGTGAATGCCCCTAATGGACGTCAAATATATTTTTTATTTCAAGGATTGTTGTCTGGATTTTTACAGATTATTTGCACATAAGTTTAATGATCATTAATCTGCTTGTTTTTTAAGTTTTCTCTTTTTTAAATTAAGTTTCTATCTACCTACTATCCATCTACAAGATGTCTAAATTATTGACCAATTCATTAATGCCGAATATCTGACTTGCTAATGATAACGTTACTAAAAATATTGCTAACATTGATCATCATAAAATTGCGTTTTGTGCTCTGTCGCATTACGTCACCCGCTTCAACTCACACAAGAGTTTTTATATCCACGCCATGGTCGGCAATCTGTCTCTGTCTAGCACTTTATTTAAGTATATCTGTCTATCTCTCTCTTGTGCTGGCGGCGACAAGCAGTCTGGGCCTTTCTGGCGGACACTGCGTAGCAAACAAAACCCTAGGTCACGGGCACTGGACACATTTTCGTACAAAGCTGTATCTGAATAAGTTTTCGTGTAGTACTCCCTCGCGATTGTATCCACCTTGTTTGGATTGTTTAGCCTTCAGGTGGAAGACTAAATTCAGACTCCTAGCGTGTCTTCTTCTAGTTAATATTTAGCTTTTATTTGTAGTTTCCGAGCTTATCTACTCTTATTATTCTCGTAAGTAAGTTTTATCTTTAAATAAAGATTAAACTGTTCAATATTCGAGGAACTCCAATTTGGGGCAGGAAATTGTATGTCAGTCGTTTGCGTAAACAAGAATATCTTATTTTGCACATAAAACGAGTTAAGGAGAAATTGTATATTTTTGACAACTTCACCGTTCCGCTCGCTAAATATAAGAACTCAAGGTCAGGGATACATTACCAAAGTTATTTACTGAAAAACAAAGGCAACATGAAAACTCAACAGTACAATGAACGTGCTCCACTCCCTTACTCATTGTTATTAATACCGAAATCTGATAGGCCGAAATCTTGACAGTCGTGCGTGCCAACTAATACATTAGCATCTCATTGGAGATAGCATCGTGCCAAAACATCGTTCGGAGTGACGGACAAACGGGACTGCTTAAAATTTCGCTCCACTGAATGACGAATTGAAAATATGTCTGTCTCTATTCCTTATGCTATCAAGCGTGCATAAAAAATGTACAGAAAGATTTCTATCACTTGTCACATAATCCATCAAACACCAGTTGCAAATCTGGTTTCTTTTAATTGGTTTGTGATCAGGTATATCGCAAGAATGTTATATAATCACTCTCAGTATGCAAATTACGTGGCTGGCAGGTTCAACATCTCGTTGAGGAAAACATGGGGTTCAATAGAGAAATGTTCTAAAATAAACGCTAATGTTATAGCAGTTAGTCCACAATTAGCTAGATTTACGTTCCGTGTGCCTAAACCTAAAACTGTTTTGGTTTGCTCGTCATGCTTTCTTTACGAAAACTCAGTACAGTTATTAGAAAGAAGACTTGCGGTACTTCGCAGATTGCCATGGCTAATTTTTTGTCTGTGCTCTTTAAGTTTTTACCCTTTTTCTTACTCTTTATCGGTCACTAAATGAACGGTAAAATCAACAATTGCAAATTTATTAAAGCAGTTACAGCCGGTTGTAACTTTTATAGACTTAGCAAGAGATGTAATAAATTCAAGAAATTGGGGAAACTATCAAAGTCCCGCTAACCACGTAATATTATTTTTAGTGTCCGCAACCACCGCGTTGATTTCCGACAGAGCTGCACTGACATTGCGGTGGTCTTTATAGTTTGTTGTGCTACAGTTTTTATGGATTCCCTTAAATAACGATCGACTCACACAGGTTGTTTTATGGTCGTCCATTTTTATGACCGTTTTATTGCTATCGATGTCTATTGCTATGATTGATATGCTTCAATCGTATGGCGCTTCTTTAACGATATATTTATTGCTTCATGCATTATTTATTTAGAATTGAGCTCTTTATTTTCAGCTTCATTGATGAGACTATCGACGTCACTTTCCTGTCGTTTCTCACACCAGTGGCCAGTTCTCATAGACACGTGGCACCACCCCCTTCTCAGAATGACCGCTAGCGTCAACGATTGCCGTGTTGATTGACGGATGTCTTCCTGCCAGTTACTTCGTTAGCATCATTATCATTGTATTACCAACCTTAACACTTCAGAATAAGCCTTGTTTGGGCCTGATGATCAACGATGTAGCGGCACTTTTCACGGCTGCGATCTATTTGGCCTCTGCAAGCTTTGGTATATCTGAAGAGCCAAAACCGATCATCGACTTCTACAAGTTCTATTATTAGATGAATGTTACACTGGAAAACTGTTCCCGTGTGTGTGGTATTGTCAAAACTATGTTTACTATTTGCACTTTGGAACTTGGCCCGTCAGTCGAGCGTCGTGCCATTAACTAAAACGCTGATGAAGTCATCATTTGCGCTAGAGTGTACTGCGCATTGTATTTTTAACCAATTTGATAACTGGCATTTGGTTGACATCAAGAAAATATCTGTTCGGTGATAGGGCTTGTTAGTAAAAGAGGATTTTGTCTGATTCTTCAATCCTTTCCAGCCAATAGTTAGACTTGCAGTAATAACAACTTATCCAGTTCTAATCTTCACATGGAAAATTTACAAATATTCGTAGTCAGAGCTTATTAGCATAATTTAGATTTAATACAGCTGTATCTATACGAACAGTCGTGTTATTATAAATACATGTAGCGGTATGTATGTAGGTATAAGTTATTTAAATGCAAACGAAGTATTGTAAGCACCATCTGTCGAGCACGAACAAAAAGCAATTCATCTCACATTAACGTTTACCAAGTACCCGCAAAAAATAATGACATCACTCTTTATTTTGACTCGAGTTGTATACCATTTAAATGCGGTCAACGAGTGCTCGCGCTTAGCAACAAATGTACGTAGTACGTATTTATCGATAAATCTAAGACTACAGTTAACCTTGCAATTGTTGTGACCCAAAAAACCTAATGAAAGCTCTAGCAAATAGCGGTAGGCGTCGATTTGATAGCAAACGAAGCTGTATCAATCAACTAGTACAACGGAAATTGATGTCACAGAACAGCTATTTTGTAGGCAGTATTAATTTTTGATCATGTTCAAGACAATAGGCCACGTGTGCTCCTATAATTATCCAAAACAATCAAACAAATCACTCAAATGTAAAAAACTGGTCCTTGACAATTTTATTTACGTGCTAGTCATGTCACGTTTATAACTCCATCTTTGACGAGACACTCCAGAGGACAAGTTATGCACGTAACCCATTTAATCAGTTCGCGGAATCTTAAGCCAAGCGTAGTTGTACACATAACACAATTTTCTTACAATTTAAAATCTGCATCGTCACCAAACTCTGCAGTTTACTAACAGTACCTAGCACAGTGCGCTTGACACCTTTCCATTGCTGTTTTTGCTTTGCTTTCAATTGAAAATAAACTACGTTCTAAGTGACCTACGTTGTACGAAGAAAAAACTAAGTTGGGCGAACCATTTCATCGTTCACGCATTCACCAACATGCGCAATTTCATCCTGCGAGTTTTTTGCGAAGTTTTTTTACTCGCCTCTCGCACAACACTGGAACGAAACAGAATAAACAGGTCTGTTTTTGTATAAGAATTTTCATGGTGAAGATTCGGCTTTAAGTCCACGTCACGGTATGATGGAAGTGTTTTAAATTACAGCCTACAGGCTTTTTTATACACGAATGTACTCGCTTGTATCTACGTCGTGAAAATAAAGAGTGAAATAAATTGTGACAACTATTTAATTTGTGACTTCAAAGAAATTAGTAATTATTTTGTACCTCTTCACATTTGCATTTCAAAAGTGTTTCTTCGAACAATATATTATTGTCTGTCTTTCAAAGAGTTCTCATTTCTAAACTTGAAATCTTTGTTAAAGTTTCTCCAATTTTAGGTAATTATTTTAACATCATTATCAACAACTGACAGTCTCTTTTTTTCGTTTAAACATTCGTTTACTGTCTTTGTTATTGTTTCGATTACATTGTCTCTAAATATAAACTTGAATTTGTAATTTATGCTAACTACGTCTGTTTCCGTCACGGTTGTATTTAGTAGCACTTCCTAACTTGTTAACAACACTTTTTAATTCACGGAATAAGTGTGCTCCGAGCTCATTACCTTTAATTTGCATATAGAGTGGGGCTCCATGTTTAATGCCACCCTCAACTAGCCCCTCTGGTTGAACAGGAATACTCAACATCCAACTTTAATTAAAAATCATTTTACTCGTTACATTATTAATTAGATTCAGCAAACTTTCCTTGTTGTCTAGACATTACACAAGAATGATTGTCATACATATGCAGCGTATGGTTTGTTTCTGAATGCAAAGGGCTGTGCTGCAATTAATTTTAGATGTCTAGAAAAACCAGTTGCTTTGATTACATATGAATGAAGGGACGACTCGTGCGTTTAGTATAATACATACAAATAAACACCTGACATGAATGCCCTTGTGTTAATTAGCGCCTTGTGTTATTTGTCTCCGTTTGTTTAAGAGTTATAGACTGAAAATTCTACAATATATAAGTACCTATATTTTGAATAAAATGATGGGCGGAGTATTTGTTTGCTTATTTGACAATACAATATCCCACTTATGGGGCCTATCAATGGATCATTTAACACAATGCGTGCAAATTTGATCGCGATAAAATCAATGAACCGATGAACAGTTGCGTGTAATCCGACGCCCGTGGCATTGAACTTCAGTGTTCGTTTGAATAAGAACAATGCTATTCTAATACGCACTAACGCTTATAATTTTAATATTCGCAACAGTTACTGATAAACCATCTCCTTTCGCCGGCGTAGTGCCCGGCATAACAACAATAGCTGGCCGCTTCTAACTTCGGCGATGATGTCAGCTTTCCTTTAATGACCGCGCGAATCGCCTGCAGCATTTCACGAGCGTAAACAACTCTGAGATTTTTTTTCTCTCTTTTACACAAATTCATACCGATGATTACCTGTGCCATCAAACGTCGAAGTAAATAACGAGCTCGCATAAGAACATTTAATTGGCCTCGTTTCATGTTTTCTATTCATTATTGTGCTGTTTTACAGCCAATATAACTCCTTGCTAAATAGTGTGTGTTTACATATTGAAATAACTTTACATTGGTAGGTACCTATATCGAGTTACAAAACCGGTTGTTTTGCAGTTCAGCACGCATGCGCGTTCTCTTCCAAAACCGAACCCGTCTGGCCCTTGAGATCCCCGAAACCAATTATTAACATAATGCCCCTTCACGTAAGCATTATTTGGAGAACGAAGTCCATCACGAAAATGATTGAAATTATTTCCAACTTTGCCCTTTTGTTTCCCCTTCAAAAGATATTATACCCAGACATTTGGCAAAGCCAAAGTTATTATGAAAAACGCTGAACATGGCTCAAGCGGAGCTGTATACAGACTTTTACCTCATTAAACATTTTAAACTGAATTTTGCAAATTATACGTAAAGTCTTAGTCTGCACGCAATAAATTAATCCTGTGAAAGCACTGGACTAGCATCAAATAACGAGAGGTTATTCAAGGTTGCAAGATTTAGAAACGCACCAGGAAGCACCGGTGTCAGATCGTGCAGGAAACACGTGGTCATCGGTTTCTCCAATCGTCAGTCGGCCATAATTTTGTTTTATTACTTCCCACCATGGTTTTCATCGATTTCTATCGTATATCCCGAAAATAGCAAAGGTACTGCACTTCTCAATTAATGCCTAAAAATTGAATCATATGTATTAATCTACCCAACTGTCTCTTTGAAATTCCGTATTCGTTCCTATTAAAAAAAACTTGGCCAATCTAGATGCATTCACTACTGAAAATTCAAATGCCAGCGTCCAAAGCTAAATTACCTTCAATCTGTACTTCATCATGTAGTAGGGAGGAAAGCGCTTTGAAATGACCCTGCCTCGGTCGGTTAGGCAAGGATAAATTGAATGAACTTTTTGTGTCTGGCACTCTCAAAGTGAATACTTTATTTCTTTTTGGAAACTGCATGTTATATTTCATGCTAATGGCTCACTGTTATAATAAGGCTGTCCAGCTTAATTATGAGTCTTCTTTGTCTGTGTCCAATAACGTTTATGGGATGATATTTACTAATGGTATTTGCCATTGATGAAACGAAAATTATTTTATCTGTATATAAGTACAAAATAATATGTACTTATATGTATTTGATACTTGATTTAGATATGTACCGCCACAAAATTACACTCCGTCTGAAAATATAAATTGTTTTCGATTGAATAGTAATTACAGTTAGCGCATGAAACGCTTGCAACTCACAAATTACTGGTTGTTGGAGAAGCGCGCTTTGCGGCGTGATGTGCCCCTCACGATGGTACCTCTAGACACGTTAATTTGTATAATCACTTGATGCAAAATGTTAAACTTTGTTACTAACCTTCAATTGCTGTACTTGATCCTAATTCTCACCTAACAACTCGATTTAATGTATCGAATTTTCTTCGAGAACATTCGAGAAACTAAAACATTTAAAGTATAGCAACCATAAAAAGTCGACCGAACGACATTGGTTTCTCAAATGAAAGTTGTTGTACTGTCGTGCACCACAGACAGTGTTATAGTTAATTAAATTCATAGTTCTTAAACCTCTGATAAAAGAGCGAAGGTCACGGATTCAATTTTTGAGAATGAGTTGCAGATTCTGATTTAAATTGCTTGAAGTTTATGATTGATATGCACATTCTCTCACTGGTTAAAGTTTTTGAATGCACAGTGATGATAAAATCGAAATAGTATCTTCGAATGAAAGAGATTATAAATAATTTCAAAGCACGACTTTAAAATGGTCGTATTCTGTTTTTGATGGAGTTGATACAAAGCAATCAAAAAAAGCTAGCTGCAATGTTGTATACGATTATTGGTGCAATAATTTCTACCTTAACATACCTGTTGAAGACGTCAAAATGTTCTAGAAAATGTTGCCAAAAGATTATGACGCTATTGGCAATTTTAGACCATAAATTTTCAAAGCGCTATTTCACGAACAGTAGCAACATCTGTAAATTTTAATTATTACTTTTCAAAAGTATCTAATTATAAATGACAATTATAAGAAAACACCGCCACAGAAATAGCTGATATTTCATTTAAAAGTTTGCTTTGTCGTGTGATGAGTCGTCTTATTCTTTTGTCGTCTCCTGTGTTGCCTCGCAAATTCTTCATTTTGCATTACTGAAATAGTCTGCGATTTCTGCAACATTGTTGACTTGAGAGAGCTTTATGGCCCTTTCCTTATAGCAATTACTTATTTTAACCTCTTTGTGTTAGAGGATAGATCCTTACTGTGACGATGTGTGAATTCGTTAGCTTACAGGCAATAAACAGGTCTTACAAAGACACTTTCATCATAAATATAATTCCGGGTATTTACTCAAATCTATTCAAGTTCGGTGTTCTTATTTGTTTAGCAATAAATGCATTTCAACTGCAATCGTTGGTGCATATTGCGTAAGTTCATCACAATGATTGTAAAATGTGTATAGTCACTGCAGCCTTTATTAATTATTATTTGCTTTAGTATCGTTAAATTACAAGACTTATTTTTTTGTTGCAGGTATAATTTAATGTATAATTACTGCCGCTTTCTGGTTTGCTGTCGTGAAGGTAATCCACTATATGTTTTATCGTTAGACGTGGCAACAGACCCAGTTATATTGACCGACATGCACATAATATTTCAACAAACTAGTTCATAATAAATATTGAACTTTAATGCTCTATTAATTAAATGCTACATTGCCAACAATATTATTTATTGTCACACAACAGCTGGAGATAGGATTGCTTCGAGGAACAACGACAAATTTAAAAGAATCGAGGTTTATTATTTAGACACGGACTCGTTTATTTTAATTGCAGCTTCCTCTAATCTAAGGTTTAAAGTTACGGTCGTAATAGACAGTGACATACATTCTCCACGCTGTTGTATTCTTGGAAACACAGATTTATCTCTTTATCCACGTGTTAATAACCTGTTCGGGACAAATAACTTGAAATAATTTTAGCGAAGAAAATGGTGCTCATTTTGCGCGAGCATTGATCAAAGCGGCTGGAGTGGCTGGTTTTCAAAGTGACGCTTATACTAATTGGTCAGATTACAGAGGTCGCTTTTGTCGTACGACTGTTGCACGGTTGTCGCGCGACCGACCGTGACAACTACGCGATGCCGACAAGTTTGCGGAAACTCGTGTAATATAGAACATATTTTGTTTACTTTAATGAGTGCCTAACGTATAAAATCATTGGACAAAGTCATTCAGCTTATTGACCTCGGGATATCCTCAACAGTATTTGTTATGGATGTAATCTTATATTTTAAAACAAATAACGTGTTTGCGTGCGGTTGCCATAATGAGTCATAGAGAACCTATCCACGCCATTATTATCAATGAAAGATTAGATCTAAATGATGCAAGTCACCATGCAGCTGCAGTATCGTTAAAATTGAGTAAAGTGCAATACGTAACTTCTACGAAGTAATCATTAATTTCGTTCCCGGGTTATCCCTACACCTAATTAACTCAGTATTCATTCTTGCCAAATGTGATGTCATCCGAGCACTTTGTTTTAAGATATAATTTTCCCCTTGGCACTCTAAGGGCGGCTTGCACAACGATCGCTAAATGCAATTAGGGATTCCTTAAACATATTTAACTCACTAATCATGATTAGCGTCTTGCTTAACGAAAATATTTTCAGTAAACACGTTTAGTGAACTGTCAAAATTAAATACAGCAAAATGGCTATTTAGCTCCATCTTTCAATGCCAGCTGATTTAAATTGTCATTTGTGTATTGTGTGCATCGTTATTTTAATTTTTACAATGGATTTATGGGAATTCTCGGATGACGATGAAGAGATTATTGAATTTATAACTCGACCTATAACTGCGAGACAACTTTTTCCGAGATCCGATTTATTAATACGCTTTCAGATGAGAAATTCGTCCGTCGATTTCGTTTGACAAAAGCAACAACAGTAATTTTACTAGAGCGAATCGAATCAAGTTTAAAATACAGGATTGATAGGAAATTATTAAGGTTACATGAATTCTTTTGTATATAATAAAGAATACGTTTTTTTACTCTATCCTTTAACAAGTTGTTTTGAGGCCACAAAATAATATATAAAAATAATATATATGTATAGGATCTAGAACATTGAAAATACCAAAAATAATATTCATCAATAATTATATTATATGCATGTAGTAAAAAACGCTTAATTCAATATTACAAACAGACACTCCAATTTTATTTATTTGTATAGATAAACTGTATGCTTCTACTAACTTTTTATCAACATCTTTGATTCAGAGTGTTTCTTTTTAATCTTGCTTTTACATTTCTGTAGCAACTTATCAGGTTCTCCAAAGTACGATGCAGGTTATTTGTGTTCGCGTTGAATCCTTCCGTTATTTTCATCCATGCGTTTTGCTTTTCATTTTGCTTAATAGTGTCGGTTTTTTACATTCTATAATATGAGCAAACGGCTTGATGTAATCAAATAGCAACATTTGATCTTCTTTTGCAAAGTTAGGAGCACGGTTCCTCGTATTTTTCGTGGATTGCCCAGCCATTATTTTAAGGCTCTCGACGTGAAATTTGAAGAATGTTTGAAGAATCGGCAAATGATTTCACATCAACAATAAATTTTTCGCTACTGACCAAATGTCAATTGACATTTGTTGTTTTTTTTATGTGATTTGAAAAAGGTTCGACGTCAATTTCATGTTAAAGAACTGAACGTTACGCGGCACGGACCGAGTTAATTGCGTTTAACTAAATAGCCCCAAAAAGTTTCATATGCAAGACATCCGCTAAATGCGTTTAAGTTAAACGTATTTAGCCCGTAATCACATTTAGCTAAATGTATTTATCTTGTATTTAAGTTCTACGTTATGCAAGCCGCCCTAAATGTTGTTCTTTCATTCGCAGAAAAATAACAAGAGACTTCGGCCACGGTTAGTCTATGACCGAGGACCAAAGTTAGTTATTTTCTCGAAATAGCAGAGCAACTGTTGCGAATTGTAACTAATGACTACAATGTCTTGGGGCGATTGCAAGAGTGCAACTGTATGATAAATTGTTAACCAACCTGATCGTTTATTCTTGACGTGCAAGGTATATCATTCTCTAAGCAAATGGCGAGCTAAAATTTAACTAAGTGTATGTTATTAGTTTGTTGATGTATTCTCAGAAATGTTTCATTTACGCCGTAATAACTGCAGCTGTTGTAAGCGGGTTTTTTTGAAGAATCAATTTCGTGCTTTCAAGTACGTAATTAAGTTTTTCAAGGTCAAGCGTAGAAGATTTAACGATTATCCAAACATTTAAACAATTTTGATATTGAAGAATTTCGTAGAATTAATATTAGTCGTAACAGTACTGGAATGCCGACGCGGCGCATTGTTTTAATTGTAGTTGTAACATAAACATGGCGTGAGAAATTCACCCACTGGCCGCAGACAAGTTCTCACGGGCATTCCCCGTCCTGCACGCGAACCGCAGCTACAACCGACCCTTTTACTATCTGCCACAGATTTTTGTGGCCAAACGATTAACTGACTTTTGTGGTAAAAACACGTAACTAGTCCATTACAGTTTTGGACAGCTTTTTCATTTTCAATTAATTTACTAGCATGATGTCATATAGCGTCATCGGCAATGTTTTCCAGATTGTTTTAACAGTGTTTAGTCTTCTTTGGTATTCTTCCGCACTCTTCGTCCAAAGAATTTAATCATCGACAGTTTTTAATATCAGCGTATATATAATTTTCCTTACAATTTATCCCTTTGCAGTCATTATAAATTTCGATTCGTCATTGCGATGCAAAGTTTTCCTTATTTACCATTACTTCTCGGAATGCCTCGTGAACCTCACGTGAGGTGATTGCTGACCTTTTCTTTAATAGTTATAGTAGATACTTTAAACCATGAAGATTATCATACTAGCCTGAGTAAGAAAGGTTTGCTCTCCAGCCAGTTCTTAGTAAGTGAAATCGGTTACCAAAGTCCCATGCGTTGGGTTATCTATATTTACATTTAGAGACTATCAGATTAATTGCTACACGCTTGTGTACGTTAACGAAGTGCACAGATATTGCTAACTGTGTGTGGGCAACTTACATAGCCTGATTAATGGCTATTCTAAAATCATTTAATCTTATCAGCTCCAGCAATTTGACAAAAATAGTATTTATCGCCACATCATAATTGTACCTATAATTATCGTTGACTTTTCATAAATAAAGGAATTTTTATTCAAACACTAGCAATTAACGATAACATTCGATAAAGTACGATCGATATAGATAAAGACGACAACACTGATTGCATACCGTTTTTCTAGGATAGCAAACCAGAAATCGCGACAAAATTTAAATCATAAGATAGCAAGAAAACGTTGCCCCCGCTAGTGCAATTTATAATCGATTCATGTTGAATTATGCAATACATAGTGTACGCTTATTGTATCGTAATCGGACACCTCACGATGCGATGTCGGCTGATAAGGTGACAAACGGTGAATCGCATTCTTTCCCAGCGTACGGCTCAGCACATAGCCGGCTCAGGTCACCGGCGGCGGTGTCACGTGACCACAAATATAGACCCGTAATTAAAATCTAAAATCGTAGCAATGTTGATTAACAACCGTTGGTTTGTTACAGCAGAATCGAAAACTTTATTAGCAGGAACAGGGAAATGAAACGGCTCAACTGCTGTGCCCACGTGCGCAAACATGCTCCTGTATTTTCTCGAGTCTCGCAGTGTTCAAATGAATGCGTTTCATGTTCACCATAAGACGTACACGATATCAAGCAATAATTCCATTATATTTAACGCAAAATTTTCAAATGTCTTAAATTATGAACTTATTTGACAGCACAAACTGATGATATTGTTAAATTATTTCGGAGTACTGCAAATAAGTTTTCTGACAATCTTTTTCGGCATTGCAGAATCATTTTCTTAAACATTATATTCAAAATGCCTGAAACAGTCCTCCTGCCAATTCTTTTTGCAATGTCTAGTAGCTTCTTGCCAAGAATTATCTGGAAGTTTCTTTTTGGGGATCATATCCCACATTCAAACGTTTGCATCACCAGAGCTTTCACTTATCTGATTTAGGAAATATTTCCGCAACTGAACAAGCTGATATTAAATCTGTGTTCTCAATACGTTGGCGACCTATAAAAGGGCTTTGCCTTTTCAAATTACGTATGATACTAGTTGTAATAATATTGTCAAGTCACCATTTGGCACGGGACGGGTGTGCCGCAATTGCGAACACGCTCGCCAGCTCGTAATGAGAATAATGATGGAAGCTTGCGCCATAGATCAGTTTGAGCGCGTGCGCGGCAAGCCGATAGCGGGAAATCGCTAATACTTGCGTAAATACGGCAGCCGCTGCTGGGCTTTAGATTAGATTTACTCGATCGAAACTGTTCTCAAATGAATTTGTTACTATTCGTCTTTCAGTGTTTGCTTGCCTTATCATTTCAAAACCACTTTCTTGTCGCCGTTTAGATTACATTTTACTATTCTGTTCGCATAAGGAAATGCAGCCAATCCTCCAAGCGAGTAGTGGATATACCCCAGTAATGTAACATTTATAGTGGCAACGATTTCATAGAAATGACAAGTGGGTCATATTGCATCAATATAACGATGCACGCGAACGTTAAAGACACCATAGCGCTGATTGCAAATGCAACTTTGTAATTTTCTCGTGTCACGAACAACTACGTATGCATTTACAGGCGAAACACTTCACAGGAACCACTGTTTCATTTGCAACCAGACTCATTATCTACACAACGTACTCGCGAGAAAATCGTGTCATTGATATTACAATCGAAACTAGTATCGATTTCACTTAACATTTGCATAATTATTTTTTTTTACGGGTGTTTGGACTGTTATTAATAAACAAATGTATTCCTTCGCAACTGTATGGAAGGATGAAATGATTATCATGATTAACACTTCATCGGGTTGTCTTACATATTTCCCATTGCGTATCGCAACGTGCCTACTCTATAATTTACGCACCAAAGAGTAATTAGGTAGTTAACTTTCAACAAGTTACGATTGTTTTATTCCCTCGGCATTAGTTTATCGATGATTCTATTGCCAAGATCTGTCTCATTCGATTGATTAAATAAGAATAGATCCGTCTTAATGATCTTATATGTGTTACTCCTGCTAATTAGTAATATCTTCAAGTCTGCGTCAATGTTATCAGCTAATAAATTGGTGAATCGACTCATTGTTTTGTCTTGTTGTAGAACTTTGTTTTTAAATTGTGATGTTGGTAATTTGCGATAAAAAGAAAAAGTTTTAGGTAAGTCACTATAGTTTGTATCACTTTTTGTAGATAATTATTTTTCAATAGTTATAAGTTTCAAAGCGATACTCAGTATTTAACCTTCGCAATTATCAGGAGTTCAAAAGTAGTATTCCATGATGAATCTCTCTGAAACTGCTTCTCGGAAATCAAACAGCGCTACGCCGGGAAGTCGGGAATTATTTTCTTAGAAGCAGACTTGTTGTTGTGACTCACGTTCGACAAAAAGATTATCAAGAAATGCGATGACACTCGCCTCTTACTTTATTACAATGTGAAGGGTAATTTATTTTACAGCTCGAGTAAAATATCGCGACTTCTGCTTAAGTTCATAAGCTGCAAAAAATACTAATAAATACATGAGCCGTAGACGATTAAGCGAAGCTCTACGCCAGAGATAGTCATATTCGGGTCGATGTACTCGAGAAATTCGATATGTCGTCGATGTTCGCGCAGCTCATGGAGCGTTGCGGTGAGCGGGTCACATAGAACCGGGAGTTCATTACTCGAATTCTGGGCACCACTTGTGGAGATGGCAAAAACTGTTTTACGTCACTTCGCAATGACTCTTGATGGACGGTGGGAGAGATGTTTTTTTTCGGTCCTCTTGTCAGATCGCTCTATTCGCCGGTCCGTCACGCGGACATTGACCGTGGTTCTAAATATTTAGGGTGTTCAGTTACAGTGAGTAGGTACTTCAAAAGTTGTCATGCATGCTACATGAGACAATTATTGAAATACTTTGTTTATTTGCCATGATGGCGAATATTTTAATGCGTGGTGCGATGTTGTATTTAATGATCAGCAATATTAATTCCTAACAATCGTGTTTCGTGATATTGCAGTATTCGTTTGTATAGTAATATGTCTGACACACAACTTACACTAGACAAATGGTTTGTCAGCACGGCTACGGCTGCTTCTTTGTAAAGTCTGCAAAATCCTTTCGCAAATATATTCTGATTCAGCAAAAACTATTTTCTTTTGGGTTATTTGGTAAGCAGAAAAGCTTCGCCTCCTAGGGTCATCCATGGGCATTTAATTCACTTGTGTGCCTCTAAAAACAAAATATTTTATCCAATAACTAATTCAGTGCGTTTGGGCACCCTATGTTTTATTACTCTAAATTATGTTATGGCACTTCCCTTTTCAGTGTTATGAGTGTCACACCTTCTTTATGTAAATCAAGGTGTGCAGGCTGTGCGTGAGTTGTATGTAGTGAGTATAGATAGCGTGGTGAACGGATATCGTGCGGGCGGCGAGCACGCGGCGCGAGCGCGCCCAGTCAGAGTGCCGCCGCGCTGCCAGACGCACGCGCGACCTGCACGTGCTAACCACGACTGTTGTACGACCAGCTCATCACTGAACTTTGCGCCCCAATAAACTTTACCTCGTATACAAACAAACAAATGATGTCAGTTTGCATGTACCTCGTTTGTCCCTGGTTCTTTCTCGTGATCTACTTGGCTTTCCTTATGCTGGACGTGTGAGACCGGCTCCGAGTCTCCGTCCGAGTGTCTGTGGACGGTTAAGAGCGCAGACGCGGCGTCGCGATCGATAAGTGTCGGTAGCGAGCGCCACCGGTCGGTGTCAGCCGTGCGCCGCGCGGGCTAACACGCGGGTGGTTTTGGCGCGCTCCGGCGACGGTGCGAGCGGTGCCGCGTGCCGGGAGCGCCGGTGGTGTTATGCGGGGCGGGTGCGGCCGACGCCGGGCCCTCTGCTGAGCCAGCTGACCGGCCGTCACGATCGCTCCGCACGCGTCGGGCACGCGGCCGCGCGGCGCGCCCGCCATGAGCGCGGCCACGCCGGAGGTGCGCGGCCCGCCGGCCGACGGTGCCTCTCCCCATGTCGCATTGCCCAGGATCAAGCCAGACCTCGGCCTCAATGATGCCACCCTGTTTGCAGTCTACTGCTTCATCAAAAATTTCATTGGGTGAGTCGTATGCGAAGGGAAATTAGTAATGTCCACTGCGTCGAAACGCTTTGTCTATAAGATGTCTCTTATGTAATACAAAGACTAAGATGACGCTACTAGATGGTTCCTAATGAACACCCACGATATTGGCCTTCTAGCACCTACTACACCAACTCTGCGTAGCTATAATTTTTGCAATTAAATCACTGAGGCTACATGTCTACGAGAATGTAGATTATAATTTTAAATGCTTAGTGCATTATAGCGTAGATGTCGACTAATCAGCAAGTCCTCAGGTTATCAAAAGTAATTAATCTAACAAAAACTTCAATATGCTAGTCGTTTAAAAATGAAGCTTGCAAGGTTAGATTATGATTAATTTCTGAAGCTTACATTTAGACCTAACTAACTATCACGTTACTACTATTCGAGTGTTCAATAAACGAATCAGTCAAGGAGTTTGTCGAAATGTTCACTGCGGCAAAATTATATAAAATTCTTAGAAGCGAGCATAAAAGAAACTAGCTCCTCGTTTCAGTGAACATTAAAATTATCAGGATATTGTGGGAGTATATACAACTGTTTTTCCGTTTTACAACACAATGGGTACCACAGCCTTGGATGAATGAGTCGTCAGTAAAATCACTTGTTTACTATCGGTTAGCAACAAAACATAAAATCTCGTATGTTATTTTCTTATAGGCTGCTAATAGAATCAAATGGCCATGCAAGCGCTTGGCCTTAGCAGTACCCTGACACTAAAAGTATTTACAAATTAACGTCTTGTTGAAAATATTTCACGTCTTCAAACAAGCTTAATGTTTGTTTTGATGTCTGTACCTATCGGTAACTGATAAGACTGTTTGATCCAATATTTTTCTGCGTAACCTTGAATTTTACCATGTACCGTATCATGTTTGGTCCACACCTATGTTTATGTTTTTTATCACTAACTTAGTTGGCTATCCACAAAAAATACTTACAATACTTCTTTAGTCATCTTCGTTTCTGTTATTATTATCGTTATGCTGTCGTTAAGGTGTTTCTGTACAGTCGATAATGGTGCGCAATTTAAATAGATGACTCCAATTATAAACAGTGACTAATTACGTTAAAGGAAAGAATATTCGTAAATTCTTATTGGCAATAATTTGCAGCTCCTTAACACAATAAATGCTTGTTACACTTTATGATTCCGTTGAAGTAAAATTGACGAACAACAACAAAATTGGTGGTCGACTATCAATAACCAATTATGGAATTTCTCGATCCGGCCAATTAGCTGCCGCGTGTATTGCTCCACATAATTTTCTTTTTGCCATAAACAGCGCAGTGTCTGTAGCTAATTGTTGGCAATAAAGGGCGGACATTAGCCGTGCCGAACTTCGTCAGGAGAAAGTCTTCGTTTAGAAAGTACGCTTTGTTTTGTTTTCGTGTTTAGCTGTTTTGGTCCTTGGCAGATAAGTGCAGCACCCATAAGATATACTGGATAACTCTTTAAAGCTAACTGATATCGATAGTTGTCTTACTAATCTGCGTTAGTCGTACACTGTTCTCTATAAATGCATTCGCAATTAACATTCTGAGTTTCCATTTTGCATATCTAAACAGATTGACGTTCTATTTACCGGCAACTTGATCGAGTGCATCGCCTTGCACGTGACTGTGGTTGCTATGAAATTTCGTTTTCTTTAGCAGTAAACGTTTGCGATGCATATGAAGATAGATACTTGGTTTTTATGAGGAATCCCTCCTTGCGTGGAACACGACTTTACATAACTTTTCACCATGGTTGCGGATGATTTGATCGGTGGTTGATTTTAGATGCAAACTGTTGCTTTGTTGCAGCGGGCATCATCACTTTCACAAGACGAAAAGGGAAAGTCTCAGTGGCGCCCGCTCCCTTGCGGTCAGATTAGCTCAGGCTATCGGCCGGCGCTAATTCCTCTTGTTTATTTCATTTCACACTAATGGTTGCCCACTAATCTAAGTCGATTTCACTACCAACTGCAATTTTAAGTAAAATAGAACTTGCCATTGTCTGATTCTGATCAGATATCCTTTCAATATAATTTTTATCTTGTAGGATGCGAATTTCAGTAATAAAATTATGTAACATAAGTACCTAAATGTTGCAGAACATTTATGGTTGATTGATTACATAACAAATAAAGATCATATCGATGGACATCACGTTTGTTGATTTTTATCGCAATCAATCTCCGCTTGGGATGCTTTCGGCGATCCATACTTGTCACTTTTGTTCTACATCCTTAAATTTCATCATGTCTAGCGGGCCTTATTTTGTTTTTATTTTTATGTTTCGTCGTTTTATGATACATTTAGTTTTATGCATTTTACTTTGTAGCTCATTTTCTAAGAGCGATAGCCTCGTAAACTTATTCACCTTGATTTATATTCATTCATCTCTTTTTTGCTGTAAATCACTGTTTTGATCTAAGTTGGTGCAATTTTCACAGTTCATTAAAATTCGTAGCTTTGATTTAATTTTGATTTCACTTTTTACTGATATTGAAAAGATTCAAAATAGTTTCGACCGAGACCACAATGATGAATCGCCAAAGGCACATAATAACAATTCCAATTGCTACTTAAAAGTTTCGAATAGAGAACAAAAATTAATGCCCAACTAGAGAATAGTATACATGACCTTAGACACAGACAACTCATACCCACTCGACTACTCTGGCTAACGGGAAAGTTTGAATGCGTAACTAATCAATTATAAGAAAAGTAATTAACTAAATACGAATAGATACACCAGACATTCCAATCTTACAAAATAAAACCCCAACTATTTTGAATTTTTTTGGTAAGCTTTTTTTACCTTAATACCTTGTTGAATTTATCTGTCATTATCGTTTCAACCTGTTATATGTACCTATATCTGATGTCGTTCGAGCCACTATCGAATGATACGTTTACCGATGATCAGTGTTTCATTTTTATTTATATAGCTCATTGACCTCTATTTGCCCTTCAAATCACGCCTGTTTGGTATGACATATGCGAATAAAAACAAAACCATCTATATGTCGCAGTAAAATAGTTATAGCCGTGATATAGTTATATCCCTAGGGATATGATTATATACCGGAACATAGTTATAAGAAAGCGAGCTAAGCGCTAAAAGTTAGGTTTTAATGACAAAAACGAATCGCTGTAAATCCGACTCCACGTAGTCTTGTCTGCCCTACCCCTAGAGTGTAATTCAAAATCGCGTAGGCGCGGAGGGGCGAGGCGGGCCGCGAGTTGAGGAGCCGCGACATATAAGATGGTTTTGTTTTTATTCGCATATGTCATACAACAGGCGTGATTTTGAAGGCAAATAGAGGTCAATGAGCTATATAAAATAAAAGAAACACTGATCATCGTAACGTATCATTCGAATAGTGGCTCGAACGCATCAAGATATAGGTAATAACAGGTGAAAGATATGACAGATAAATTCAACAAGGTATTAAGGTAAAAAAAGTTACCAAAAAAATTACAAAATTTGGGGTTTTATTTGTAGACTTGGAATGTCTGGTGTATCTTTGTATTTAGTTAATATACTTTTCTTATAATTGATTAGTTACGCATTCAAACTTCCCGTTAGCCAGAGTAGTCGAGTGGTATGAGTTGTCTGTGTCTAAGGTCATGTATACTATTCTCTAGTTGGGCATTTATTTTGTTCTCTATTCGAACTTTTAAGTAGCAATTGAATTTTTATTTGTGTGCTTTGGCATTCATCATTGTGGTCTCGGTCGAAACTATTTTGAATCTTTTCAATATCAGTAAAAAGTGAAATCAAATTAAAATCAAAGCTACGAATTTTATGAACTGTGAAAATTGCACCACTTAGATCAAACAGTGATTTACAGCAAAAGAGATGAATGAATATAAATCAAGGTGAATAAGTTTACGAGGCTATCGCTCTTAGAAATGAGCTACAAAGTAAAATGCATAAATAAACTATGTATCATAAAACGACGAAACATAAAAATAAAAACAAATAAGGCCGCTAGACATGATGAAATTTAAGGATGTAGACAAAAGTGACAAGTATGGATCGCCGAAAGCATCCAAGCGAGATTGATTGCGATAAAAATCAACAAACTGATGTCCATCATATGATCTTTATTCTGTTATGTAATCAATCAACCATAAATGTTCTGCAACATTTAGTACTTATTTACATAATTTTATTACTTGAAATTCGCATCCTACAAGAAAAATTTATATTGAAAGGATATCTGATCAGAATCAGACAATGGCAAGTTCTATTATTACTTAATTGCGTTGGTAGTGAAATCGACTTGATTGTGGGCAACCATTAGTGTGAAATGAAATAAACAGAGGAATTAGCGCGGCCGATAGCCTGAGCTAATCTGACCAGCAAGGAGCGGCGCACTGAGACTTCCTTTTCGTCTTGTGAAAGTGATGAATGCCCGCTGCAACAAAGCAAACAGTTTGCATCTAAAATCCAACCACCGATCAATCATCCGCAACCATGGTGAAAAAGTTATTAAAGTTCGTGTTCCAACGGAGGAGGGTTCCTCATAAAACCAAGTATCTATCTTCATATGCATCGCAAACGTTTACTGCTAAAGAAACCGAAATTTCATAGCACACCACAGTCACGTGCAAGCGATGCACTCGATCAAAGTTGCTCGTAAATAGAACGTCAATCTGTTTTAGATATGCAAAATGGAACTCAGAATGTTAATTGCGAATGCATTTATAGAGACTAGTGTTACGACTAACGCAGATTAGTAGACACACTATGATATCAGTTTAGCTTTAAGAGTTATCTCAGTATATTTATGGGTGCTGTGCACTTTATCTGCATAAGGAACCAAAACAGCATCTCTT
>NWSH02000517.1:13783333-13800691 GCA_002382865.2 Heliothis virescens
TGTCGCAGTAAAATAGTTATAGCCGTGATATAGTTATATCCCTAGGGATATGATTATATACCGGAACATAGTTATAAGAAAGCGAGCTAAGCGCTAAAAGTTAGGTTTTAATGACAAAAACGAATCGCTGTAAATCCGACTCCACGTAGTCTTGTCTGCCCTACCCCTAGAGTGTAATTCAAAATCGCGTAGGCGCGGAGGGGCGAGGCGGGCCGCGAGTTGAGGAGCTGGTGGTGAGCTTTAAACCTATCTGCGACGATAAACTCGCGTGGGACCGCCGGAGCCCCGCAGCGCCGGAGCCGTGACAGAAAACATGACTGTTGCATGATGTATGCTTGCTATGTTCCGGTATATGATTATATCCCTAGGGATATAACTATATTACGGATTTATCTATCTTACTGCGACATATACATAGATTATTACAACGGAAACGTCGCCTCCATGAGCATTTAAAATTATTGTGGTTATTTCAAATATCTCAAGCGACATTCCGAATAGAAGATTTACCATTGAAACCAAAATATGCATGATTTTGATCTTGCAGTTATAAGCAGCAAAAGCATATGCTGCATAGCTTCATGTCTTTCAATAGTCAAATTAATACTGTGGCTTAAAATTGCCAGCTGAGTGGCAATATTAAACCCAGCAGATTTAGTTTGACGGGCAAAGCGTGTTTACTCATGACTGCTAATCCTTCTGAACAGTATTCTAGCGGAAAAACATTGCTACTTTCAGTTGCCTGAGCATCTAAACCTCGATGAAAACGTTGTATTAGCATCAGTGAATTGTCAGCATTATCTTAGCAATTTGTCAGGAACAATGTATTAGCTTCAGGCTCTCGAGTTCGCTGCGCTACGGTCGATCAGCTGTCGGTTCTCGCAACGATGCCTCCTGATATGATAGGAGATAGTGCGTGGCCGTACCAACTGCACACACGTAACTGTTCACTTGCGTAACTGACGCTAACGCAGTATTCGTATCTACACGATACACCGATGCCCACAGCTATTTTTTATTAGTACCATTACACTTTTTAACACGCCGTAAATTATTTAACTCAATCCAGCACCTTACACAATATTTGTTGTTTTTCTCAGTATATTATTATGAAATCGCTACAACATACTAATGGTTTCGTTGTTTGTTTGTAATCAAGCGTCAAGGGAATGGAAAGTTTATGAGGTGAAGGGTCGGAAAAAAATCACCATGATGCAGTTATGCAAGGCCGTTTGCATCTGCTGTGATGTGCATACGTAAACCTGTTGCGTATGACTGGCTGCAGTTACTTTTACAATTGCACAAACAGTTGCATCGACTTATAAATCAACAATGAAAATATATTTTTTCAGCTTCTTTAACTTCCGTTTTGTTTAATCACGCGTTTTATGCGTGACACTTGCACGATTAGCCAGGGATCTCATCTCGCATATTGATTGACGCGTTGCCTTGACGTGCTACCATGGCGCCACCCTACTAAACCGCCCCTTTCACGCAAGGACGTCGGGAATAGGGACGCGCGCATACTCACTACTACGTTCGGGGTCTACATTCAGTGTGTACAGATCCATCGCACAGAGAGCACGCTTTCTCTCTCCTCCACAAAAAATTGACCCGCGAAAGTGCCTAATAGTGTTTTTTTGAATTAAACTAATATCCAGTGCGCTGGAGGACTCTCTGAAACACCATCTGTAAGTAATACATTGTTCTGTACAACAACAAACCCAATTCTTAAACTAGGTCAAGCTTCCGCGTCCTCGGCCCAAAAGGTTTTTTATGAATGGGCGTGTTATTTTTCTACGCTACTATAGCATCTTTAGCAATTGTTTAAAGCAAATTACTTGCCTAATTACTTCCGACGGTCTTTGCATAATTTTTTTTGTAGAAGAGTGAAGGTGACGTCATCACCCTTGCTATGGGCGCCATGGATACGGTCATGGGGTGGTTATTCCCGTTCCCTGTCATTGATTATTAAAACTATGACAGTAGGATAGCGTATGGGACTATGCGTTTAATTTGTTATTAAATGTAGCCTCAGTTGGTACTGTATAACTTTGCCATCTCTAGAATTAGTTTTCTAGCTGTAGGAGACTTGGAGAACGTTCTACCTCACGGAAATATATTTTATTTCTAACGAACTTTTGTTTAAAACTTTCCCGAAATAATTTCCCCTTTTCGACTGCACCAAAGCGTACGACACTTTATGGACCATAACGATGCAGGACAAAAGATTCGAGAAAAATAAAATAAAATGCATGCAGCGGATGAAATGGCTGCAAACAAAGGGAGCTCAACGAAAAAAACGGAGCCTGAATTTCTTCATCAGATATTATGTACTTTAAGTTTGGCTTATGGTTTTATTTCTTTTGTAATAAACAGAGCATCAAATATTAACAATAAACCAGTTGAGAATGCTCCTCGAAACAGCCATAAAAGATTGAATTTAAGGGATAGGTCACTGACCGTAGGCAATAGACGGCCATTAAATTCGCTCGCCTTTGCAGCTGGCGCACGGCGTAATGATACCCTATATTTTTCTGCAATTCCGAGATCAACATAAAGAAAGTTACAATTAATGATTAATCCAGGAACAAGCAGTACTTCCTCGTCAATGTTCTCGATTGTGTACGAGTAGGAACTATCAGCCGTGCTGATGATTGCTTGGATAATCTCTAATCTAATCTTGCTCCCCCTCATTCAGAGAAAGTTGTTATCGCAGGACACGCGCAACCTGTCGACCGTTCCTTCTGTATTAATTTATTAATAGCCCCACTTGTCTCCGTTGTAATTACACAACACACTTATGAATTATATTTATTTATACACCTAAATACTAAGATCCAAACAGTCCACGTATTACGAAAATATTTTTTATAGCTCAATCGCTCTCATTATTTGGTCCGGTTCAGGCAACACAGCTGTCGTCCACCGAAAATAAAAATTTGTTTTTAAACCGAGTTGTAAACTGCAAGCGGTGGTTACTTAGTGCCTGAGGACGACTGTCAGTAACTTACCGAAAACCAGATCTTTGTTCTGCGCAAGTTGCAACATACATTCTTATAATAACTGCTCCAAAATGAGACAAAGGAATATTAAAAAGTTCATCAGACTGCAAATTTTTCCATTTACATTTATTTGCACAGGTTGGGTATTGCTCAAATTTCTTCAAACGTAACACTTGGGTATTCATAAACCTGATTCCGGGTGTTTATTTAATGTCATTAGAGAGAGAGGCTAGAAATAATGAGGTGCACTTGTGTAATAAGAAATTTATTACAGCCTGTAAAAGTTTTCAGTTATTTAACTCTATTACATATTTCGATTTCGCCATTTAAAATATAACTAGCATGTTTTCACTTCGCTTCTGATTATAATGGTGGTGTGGTGTGCTCGACCGTCCACACTTCCTGCGCCGGCGGCGGCGGCGTCAGGTGGTGCTATTTCTACCTCTCCATGAACCGACGCGTCTCACAATTCACGTTCAAAGTCGATTATTTTAAAAACCAGAACTGAACTCGGCTTGTTTTTCGTATTTACGATTCAAGGATCCTTGTCTCGGTTACATACCACGAATTTCTTGAGCGTGTTTGTTTACCCGATCTCCATCCACATCCAGTCTTCCCGATTCCGATTTACAAATAACTCATCGTTTATTCCACAATTCCATTTCCATTGCATTATCGTTAGGTACTTGTACCAATTTGATATCGGAAGCGTACCAGCGCCCTATTTAATTTAGCTCAACTCTTCGTTTGGAAGCCGAACAATGCTCGCATGACCCCGTTTCCTTTCACTGCTATTGTGATCTGCTGCACTGCAACAGATGACCTACTTTTGTCATTGTTTATTTCAGTGTAATTAGTGAATGGCTCATAAATGCCTTAAGCATGATTAGTGGCCTTGGCCGTCAAAAATCCTACGCGATTGTCATGACAATATTTTTTTTATATGACTTCATGGAAAGTGAAAAATGCAGAGTAACTAATCGTATCAAAGCGTGCGTATCATGCGTCCCGAAGATCCCGCCTAAATATAAACATGTTTATTCCGTCTCACATATACCACCTTGCGCGCTCATCGGGCACTTATAAAAAGCGGCGGCGAGGTCAAAGCGTCGCACGCCGGCCGACAGTGTGGAACCCGCACGCGCGTTGTAACGACGCTTGTATCGATATCGATGCTTTATTATCACGTGCAACAGTGACGTCACGTGTGTATGCAACGGCCGAGCCAATGGCTCTTGGCAAGTTAGCTGCGATTGATTGAGGTGTACGTCTTCACTAGTGTGTGTTACGCGGTTGAGTCCAAACGTGTCCGTATGGTGCAAAAGTTAATGGCGGAGTTGAAGGTGCTCGTAGGGCAGCGAGCACCGCCAGGGGGCGCGGCCCCCGCGCCGTCGCCCCCTACACAACAGCAGCAGCAACAGCAGTACACACGGAGAGACCTTAAGCAGAATCTACACAGACACATGAGTATAGTATTAGACAGGTCAGTGAACAAAATGACAGCGTAACTTTCGACTTTGTTCTAGCCAACGAACTGACTTTTATTACAATAATAACGCGTAAGCACTACCACTTTTACATATAAATATTAATCATAACATTCGATAACATACCAGCAATAACTGATAATGATTTCGATAAGGACGAGGTAGACATGATAAGTGAAAGCATTTTCACACCATACGATTAACTTGAACGTGTTATCATGATGTAAACGGACTGTTTTCTGTATACTGCGGTCGCCCATAACGTCGATACTATTGAATATTTATGGCCATTTTATATCTTTCCCATCGTGTTGGACGCTATCACGATATATCCAACACCGCAAATTGATGCTCAATTTCAACGATGCTGGGCTATGATTGGCTTAAATATCTCTATTAACAGTCTCTTTAAAGTAATTACTTATTTAAGGATATTAATCGTCAAATTGACGTCAATCAAGATTGGCAACAATACTTCAATTGCTTTTAACGTTTTATTTTGAACATCATTTTTAGGGTTCCGTACCCAAAGGGTAAAAACGGAACCCTATTACTAAGACTTCGTTGTCTGTCTGTCTGTCTGTCTGTCTGTCTGTCTGTCTGTCTGTCTGTCTGTCTGTCTGTCTGTCTGTCTGTCTGTCTGTCTGTCTGTCTGTCTGTCTGTCTGTCTGTCTGTCTGTCTGTCTGTCTGTCTGTCTGTCTGTCTGTCTGTCTGTCTGTCTGTCTGTCTGTCTGTCTGTCTGTCTGTCTGTCTGTCTGTCTGTCTGTCTGTCTGTCTGTCTGTCTGTCTGTCTGTCTGTCTGTCTGTCTGTCTGTCTGTCTGTCTGTCTGTCTGTCTGTCTGTCTGTCTGTCTGTCTGTCTGTCTGTCTGTCTGTCTGTCTGTCTGTCTGTCTGTCTGTCTGTCTGTCTGTCTGTCTGTCTGTCTGTCTGTCTGTCTGTCTGTCTGTCTGTCTGTCTGTCTGTCTGTCTGTCTGTCTGTCTGTCTGTCTGTCTGTCTGTCTGTCTGTCTGTCTGTCTGTCTGTCTGTCTGTCTGTCTGTCTGTCTGTCTGTCTGTCTGTCTGTCTGTCTGTCTGTCTGTCTGTCTGTCTGTCTGTCTGTCTGTCTGTCTGTCTGTCTGTCTGTCTGTCTGTCTGTCTGTCTGTCTGTCTGTCTGTCTGTCTGTCTGTCTGTCTGTCTGTCTGTCTGTCTGTCTGTCTGTCTGTCTGTCTGTCTGTCTGTCTGTCTGTCTGTCTGTCTGTCTGTCTGTCTGTCTGTCTGTCTGTCTGTCTGTCTGTCTGTCTGTCTGTCTGTCTGTCTGTCTGTCTGTCTGTCTGTCTGTCTGTCTGTCTGTCTGTCTGTCTGTCTGTCTGTCTGTCTGTCTGTCTGTCTGTCTGTCTGTCTGTCTGTCTGTCTGTCTGTCTGTCTGTCTGTCTGTCTGTCTGTCTGTCTGTCTGTCTGTCTGTCTGTCTGTCTGTCTGTCTGTCTGTCTGTCTGTCTGTCTGTCTGTCTGTCTGTCTGTCTGTCTGTCTGTCTGTCTGTCTGTCTGTCTGTCTGTCTGTCTGTCTGTCTGTCTGTCTGTCTGTCTGTCTGTCTGTCTGTCTGTCTGTCTGTCTGTCTGTCTGTCTGTCTGTCTGTCTGTCTGTCTGTCTGTCTGTCTGTCTGTCTGTCTGTCTGTCTGTCTGTCTGTCTGTCTGTCTGTCTGTCTGTCTGTCTGTCTCCACGCTGTATCTCATTAACCGTGATAGCTAGAAAGCTGAAATTTTCACAAATGATGTATTTTCGTTGCCGCTATAACAACAAATACTGAAAATTAAAAAAAGTTATATATTAAGGGGTCCCCATACAATAAATTATAAAGACAGTGCAATTTGAATACAACGCCATCTGTTACTCAAGCGTGGAACTACAGCTTGGTACGGAACCCTTCGCGCGCGAGTCCAACTCGCACTTGGCCGGTTTTTAACGTACAAAGAATGAACGTCGAGCGTATTTTTGATGATCGCTTAATTTGGAGCGTATAAACTCTTAATTAATCCAACATTGAAGTACCACTGTTAACGTGACCTTAAACTTCATGAATACACATTAAGATTCCAAGGTCGGCCGTGCCTCCATAACAATATTATAATCAGCTTTAAATTAATTATAAACATAGTCGTAATGAAGAAAGAAAGTCGATGCATCGCGTCACCTGATTGTGTTCCCACGCGAACTTACAACTGGGCCTGAAGGTATAATATTATTTTATATTCCGTATTATGTTGTATATTATAGCAAGTTGATATTGACCATTACAATTTTCTGCTATCGTACAATACACAATATTAGAATAAAACGTGAAATGTTATTTAGCACGATTGTAATACCAAACCCTGTATTTTTGTTATGTTTCATTTTGACAATGTTGTGTATTCCAATTCAACTTGGTTTATTGTCCGTTGACACATTTTAGCAAATAATTGCAATAATAAAGTGGAACATTAAAGGTTCATCGTCAAAAATAGCAAGCTACGTACCTACGTAACTATAAATACTTTTGCATTGCAAACCGCAAAAACTGCTCACATAATATTTTACTTCATTATTAAAATTAAAACTATAAGCGGTGAATTATGGTTATAACGTAACTCTTTCAAGGTTCAACCTTGCTTAAAAACAAACCTATTTGTAGTATTATGAAACATTAACCTACTTCTTATTTTATGCGTTACTTATTGTATTACTGATTACTCAGTATTTAATTAAATTAACAAGTACAATTCTCATTATAAAATTCTAATGGCTCCTTGTGCAGCATTCGGTATAAACATGAAAGAAAATGAAACTGCGTACATTCATAAAATTAAATTAACTAAGGCATTTCTAAAAAAACAACGAAAAATATTAAAATCTTAAATAAAACAATATCAAAATTAAATCCGAAAACAAATTGAACTTATGCTATAAATTACAAATTAAATCCGTCATGTTTTTATGATTTCCACCCAGACGCTGTATCACAGGTCAAAAAAATAATAAAAGTCAGAGAAAAAGCCACTGTCAAAATGTAGTTATTAATTTAACCTACAAAAATAAATGAGCAGTGTCATTGAACCCAATAGTTTTGTTTACGCGCTAATGAGTTTGTTGTGATTGCAATACTCGTATTTCTGTTGATAACCTATTTTTTCACTGACTGCATCTTTCAATGTTTCTGGGTGCCTTACATTAACTATGTAAGAACAATAAAATGGTTTGTCTTTGAGGAAAATATATCATTATCAGATATATTTTCCTCATCGAAGTTGCGGTGTTTATTTACTATTTTTGTTGACATAAAAAAGTGTAGTATTCGACTACTTACAACTTAAGGGAAACCGTAAATATTAAACTTAAGAAAAGCAAATCTCTTCTTATAATAAATAATTTGTAATTCCCATTAATTCACCAATTTATTGCAGTCCATATGCAACTCTTCAAAATTACTAATCCATTCAGTTCTAAATCTTAAATGCATCCAAATTTTCCCGCTAAATCTACAGTAGCTGATCCTGGATGTAGAACGGAAGCACCCAGATCTTCAGTGTCAATATTTCACGCTACACCAACACATGTGCAAATGTTTTGCTCACAACCATCATCTTTATAACATAAACACAGAAGCTCCTAGCACGTGGAATCTATTTAAGTAAGTACTACTTCACACCATGTACACAGATTAATTTTAATACCAACCCTAAATTTCTAATAGTTACAGCGCAAAATTCCTCTGCCAGGTTACAAATTTTCCCCAATTTATGCAACATGCATCATATAATTTACTGTTTCTTTCACGTTAATTACGGAATAGCTATTTTGTTCAAAGCCAACCTTCAAAAGATCACATTAAGATGATTCTTTATCTACTACACGGAAAGCTTTATTGTCATTTAATCCTACCAAGTTGATGAGTTGCGCACACAATTTTACACCAACTTATCCGCTTAAATCCTCGGCTTTGGGCTTAATCCTGAACCTTGTTTTCCTTTAACTACGAATAACCTGCTCAATGAACCCCAAAATAACTTCCCACGTAATTCATTTGCGTAAGGATCTTTAAATTTAGCTACACAAGGTGCTTTTTGTTTAGTATTTTCTTTTAAGCTTAGATCTTGTTGAGCCTTTTGACGTCATTGCAAGGTAGAACGGGTAACAAGTGGACTTTATAATCCACCTTTGATCTTCGCACTAGCACTAATGCAATGCTGTTTATCATCATCATCAACTACTATTATATATATTTTTATGTGATCTACGCTTGTGTCACCAGCACTCTGTATCCGTGTACTATTTCTCTTTTAATTATGCTACAATTTAGCTGTCGACATTTATCATGCTGTGTCATTATCATTAGCGACCTGTTTGTAATGATAATGACACAAAGCAATAATATTGAGTTAAACAATGTTGTTTTGTTCAAGACTTCCCTCGTGTTAGACAAGAATTGGTCTTATCTATACCTTAATCCTCAAGATACCGCTGTCTGATAAGTTCTAACAATAGGCAATAACAACATTGATTTCAATATTTTATTTATAATACTTTGAGTAATGATTGCTGAAGGAGATAAGGCAACTATTATACTAGTGGGACATAATATTTCAGCTTGTACCTCAAGGGAAATACTTATCCGGTCGGGATAAAACGTTGGCCATTTCCTTTTCCTTGACGTTAGCTATCCGAGCAAAGTTACCGTTCATCGCTCCGTAGAGATTAGCTTCAGTAATAGATTTTCACATTTCTTTAATGTAACTGGGGATATTAGTTCTAGTGTTTACGATCTTAATAGAAACAAAATAACTGTCTTTAAGTTTAATACCACTTCATGACATCAATCACTAGCAGAATGGTGTACCTATTTGCTTACAAAGTCCTAATGACTTGTTTACATGAAACCAGAGACTAAATGTCTCGACATAGACTGATACGCGTGTCGAGGAGGTGTGACAACCAATATTTAATTCTGTTCAGAGTGATGCATGTCAGAATGTGTCGAACACTTGGCATCGAAACATATCTCTGACGTCTTGCCAAATTAAAATAATTATTGCACGTACCTCGATTTTTTATAACGACCAATTCAGAATTCCAACTAAGGAAGTGATTATTTATCTCAAAGATTACATTGAATTCAGCAATTCAATCAATTTAACGAATACTAAATCATTTGTTTATTACGGATATTATTTACTAATTACCCAATATCATTTAAGTTGTAGTAAACAATATTTGCTGTCTTTGTCATTCAGTTTAAATGCCTTACAAAGCACATGAAATAGTTCATGCATTAAAAATGTACACATAGCGTGTCTGTCCAGTACGAATAAATGTAAGGGGTATTTCAGTTTCATGGAAACATAACATTGACACGATCGATCGCTGTCGAAGGTTGTATGCCAATGAGTTTAATGCAGTAGACAAAGATTTTTTGATAGTAGTCTACTACAGCAAGGAGCGAAGAATATTGTTTTGTTTTATGAAATATATGTCTAGGAAATATATGCTTCTTTTACTCGGACTTCTCAATACTAACATAACAAATTAGATGGAAGATATATAAAAATGTATGACTGTCGTCGCCGACAAAGTATCATATGATTAATTCGCTTAAACAATTTAAAAGCCGGTCACCGTTCAGAAATAACGGCTCCAGAGCGGCTGAACAGACAACCTTGTGCTGAATTTCTTGTTCTAAAACCTGCAGGCACAAGACACAGGGACAAGAAAAATCTATCTCGTGATCGAGAAGCTTCATCTCGGCCGAAGCATCAATTAAATCGGTCACCTGCAACTATTGGCATTGATTTTTTTGGCCAGCTACCCACTCGTCAAAACGTCTTAAGAACTTCAACCCCTCTTATCTAATGCCTGGTAAAACTTTCTGAATTCCAAATACTTACGTCATTCATTCAAACAGATAAGTACTAAGAGCAATGAGCATCTTCTCGTTGATCTGCCTTAATTAAGGCAAAAACTATGTTTAGATCACCTAGGTAGAACTGTTGTAACCGCTTAGCGTGGGCTGCGCGTTCATTTCCTACGCAGTTAGAATTTGTCAAATCTATGAGTTTCCGCGTCATACTTATATTAAGATTATAGTTATGGGACTTCTGCATGATTTACGCGACGGAGCATCCCATGACCCCCAATTATTTATACTGATCACCTGGACGGTGTCCAGAGGAATGCCGGAATGACACCTCTGAGCGACTGTTAGACGCATGTAAATCATACGATGTTCGCGTATCGTGGTATTATTCACCGCAAATATCGATATCTTCGTTAACGTTCGGATTACGCCCGGCGGCGGGGGTGCTTTGTAGTGGTGACCGCAGTCGCATGCGCCGAGCCGCCCGCGCACGGCCGCCCGCCGAGGCCGCACCGAAGCCGTGCTTATGCCACACCGTCTAGGTCATTACACTTATTCGCGTGTACGTACACCTTATCGCGTTCTTATTATCGCATTAAACCTATTTCATTCGAGTATCGATCGATTCCGGCGTCCGCTTGTAGAGTCTTGAATTTTTCGTGCGGCGAACACGAGCGGTCGCGCGTGTATCGCTCGTCCGTCGGATGACATCAGTTAAGCCACCACGTCCGTTGGAAACAATACGCGCTCAGTGTCCACGCCGTGGCCGTGTCGGACGCACGAGGACCTTCATGGAGGACGGACGGTGCGCGACGTGCGAGGCCTTAGGCCGCCGGAGTCTCTCTACGAAGCTGCTGCAAGTGGCAACCGCGCAGGCGCATATGAAGACATGCTCGCACGCCGCATCCCCACCTGAGCAGGTGCACGACTCGGACCTCGCGTCCCGGGCTCTTGCAGCCAAACGACGGAAGTCCATAGCAGGCTTCAAACTTAATTTGACGGTAGACTCACAACCGAAATCGACGTCCACCGAACAACCCCGATCGCCTTTCGCTCGTAGAAACACGTGGTGCTCGTAAGTGATCAATTTGTATATATCATTCATTGATTTTAACTTGCATTCATTGCTTTCAATTTTTCACAACACCACTTAAACATTCACACTCATACAACTTATGTAAATGTCTGATCATCTTTACAAGATACTTTGTTGTATTGGCTACATATCTAATCGTATTTGTCGTTATTGTTACGGATTACGTGATTGTTTCTATGATTTGCGCACATGCTGTTCTGTTGTCTTATCTTTGTGATACTATCTTTATATGGTATCACAACAACTGCAATGTTGTGCCTCGACATAGATGTTTTGTCCTCCCGTCACCTTGAATTAAATTGGTGCTCCAAAAATATACATTTTCTGACAAAGAGCGAAGGTCCCACACTTGCCTCAGCCACTGCAAGCTATAATAAACGACACGACCTTGGACCTATCAGCTCTTAGATACAATCCCTCACCGTAATCAAAATGTACTTAATGTAATTAATATTTCTAAATATAAAAAATCTACAGATAGCAATCTTGCGTGATTTCATAATAAATAACGAATACTTATTCTGATTATGTTGTAATAATCTACTTCGATTTAAGTTGTATCTGCAGCGAATTAAATTTAGATGAGTAATTGCATAGTTTGTGCACTATGGATATCTGATGTAAGTCGTATGGAATTAATATCTTAAATAAATCAGCAATTATGACACTTGTTAGGTAGACTTTCAAATTTTTCAGATGCGGTCATGTGAATCTGGAAAAACTGGAGTGTAGCTCTATCTTTTAATTTGGAAGTCCCGGAAATTTCAATTTATGTGGCTCTGAATCTTGTTAAGGCAATAAAGAGCGAAATCAGGAACTTGTCACTTAAGAGCATTTCTTTCTACGTCGGCGTCAGTGGGACTACGAAAGCTTTCTTCATATCCTATGCCTCTTATTGATAAAACATCTACCTTAATGGAAATTGACGTAATACCTGCATTTTTTACCATCCTCAATTCTCAATAGTATCCATTTATTTTAGATGACATTACAATATTCGGAAAAAAGACGTTGGTTATTAACCTATTTTTTATATGATGCTGATGATGTAAACATCTTGAGAGCGCAACAAAAAAGCTAACGAAAAACTGCCAGTACACGAGCTATGTATAACCTGTATTTGTATTTGTGTATACTCGAGAACATTCTTGACATTAACTCATTTATAGGAGAATTGATCACCGTCGGATAAGTACTGATTATACTCATCTGCCAGATGATTTCATTCAAATCATGTGTCAGTCACGAATTAATCTGCAGTTAAACCAGAATTGACGAAACGATATTATTCAAAATTAACAGCATCATCATACTTAGTTACTTGTGTGATATGACAAAGAAATGCAGAGGAAGAAACTTTTCCGACCGTAAATAGAGTCGGATAAGGGGTAGAATATAGGATGATGATCATCATAATTTAACATTCACTGAGGAATGTGACATATGTAATATTTTCCTAGAGACACAAGACAAAGATCATGCAAATCATATAGGGAAATAAGAAACATATTACAAAAGAATTCAAACAGGTCACGTTTGAACTGTCAGTCACAAGCAATTTATGCTAGCATATTGACGCAGATTGACATTTACAAATGTAATGCATCTGTTTCTATAATTGTCTTCCAAGTTGTCACTTAGTGCATTAGATAAGATCAGGTAGCTATGTTTATCAAGGCTATCAAGTTTATCGTATATTACTTAATAGCGATAACGTAATCTTTTATAATATTATATCTGCTACTGGTTATGTATTGTTTTAGCACTATCTTTGCTATTTGATCTTTGATTTTGATTGATTGCCAACATCTTCACTTCAAGAGCATCCGGGTGCTTCTTTGTTATGATGAGCTTAATATAGGAACAGTTTTTGTTAGTGCTTTCGATGATCAACAAAAAACTCGACAAAAAGCTTAAAAAAAAACTATCTCAATATGTATTTGTATAATGTAGAACAAGTTTGAAATGACGATGCTAGAACTAGAGTAGTGGCTGTATAAGCATTTTATTCAAAATCACGTTACTGAATCCACTAGAAGCAACCTATTTCTTGACATTAATATTACTCATTGTACATTAAAGTCTTAAATTTGTCCCTAACAACGATATGCTCAGATTAATCTCTAACTTTGATTCTTGCGTGTAGATTTGTTACGTATTTTTTCTACGATGAACTAACAGTACATAGATTTGAACAAAACGAATCTCCGGACGTGTCATTATGAGAACTTAAATTTAATGGGGTACAAACTATGTTTATATGCCTTTTCACGCCAATTGTTCTTCACAAAGCCTCACACTTAACTCTTCAATTATATTTTATGATGCATACATAACCACTCATAAACAATATTATTTACAATTCTGATGAATAGACAGATAACGTGGTGCATTAAGGGGCAACAATGAATATCTATGAGGTAACGTTTCCACTGGTTTTGTTAATAAAGATACAATTAACACAGCACCAAGGTTAATGAATATCATACACGTGTCAGATGTCATATCATTTATACAAAGTTCCTCTGGCTTTGTTAATATGTACCAACACCACGTTATGACAGGCATAATTGTAGATACTGCACACAAAATATAATTTAATATTCCAACGAGCTAATGGTTTACAAACAGTTACGAAAATAGTCTAACACATGATCATTTCATAATTTACAAATTTTGAAACGTTGAATCATGTTAAATAAATCTTGCAAAATTTGAGTCTGGTAGATTTATTTATGTTGGAGAGATGAATTTATTGTTAGAATATAACAACAATCTACCTTGAAGTCTCGCCAAGCCACTTGTATTACTTGCAGGTTGTTATGCTTCTTGGTTCATGCAAATTAGCATTTTGCGGATTGGAAACTTGTCGTTGTCCCATTGTGATGCATCGAATTTATTGCCAAGCCGTTTTAGTGGTAATCTCTGTTAAGCTTTACTGTTTGGACTTTTTGTTCTGCATTCGTTTTTCTATTTTTGGTTAAGAATTCTGCATTTGTTTCCCATTTCACTTTATTATCTTCTACTAAAAATAAATGCTTATCAGAATTTTAGCACCTCCTAGTGATCAGTGATTTATATTATTCCATGAGAGACGGTTTTTAAATTTTCCAGCATTTCCTAGTCCTTTTATTACGTGAAACTTGAACTCCAAAACAATGCGCGGAAGCGCCGGCAGTAATGACTGTGGCAATTGTTTGATGACACTCGTCTAGCCGTCGCTCTGATAACGCCTTGTTGAGACAGCCTTGTTTTCAGACTAGCTCATGCGTTCATTCCAGCTGCAATTTCTGTCATTGCATCTTTCCCTTTCACGTTTTATTTTAAGGGTCCTTCGCCTCTCTTCTTTATATTTTCCAAACGTATCGTCTATTGAATGAAATATAATCGCATGAAAGCTGCAAGAAAACTTATTTGTGTTCATGTCGTTAAATTGAAGTGAAACTTGATTGTATTCTCAATTCGTACTGCGTTTTAACTTAAAAATAACTGGAATGGCTATTCTCTTTGTTTTATTTATAATTCTAACAACAAAAAGCACTGACCAAATCTGGTTAGCCTTGAACCTACGCGATAGATTAATTTGAATGAGCTTCAGTATTAAATGCGAGGTGCGGCGACTGTTAGATTTATTCTCGTTTTTGAGGTACAACGGGTGTGTCGCAAAAGCGTTGCCTTGGTGTTTCGAGGCGCCATCGTAGCCCGTAGTAGGTAGAGTCGTGCGCGCGCCACTTGCTCCGATCCCCTCCCCCGCCGCCCCGCCTAGCTGCGACCGGCCCGGTCCCAGTTTGCCGCAACGCGTCGATCCGGTTGCCCGCGCGCCGTAACAAACATTTTTTTTACCATTGCTACCTCAGCACGCACAACGTTTTCCAACGCACAAAACAATAAAAACGGCTCCGTTGAACCCGAGGACGGGGACTCGAGGGTCCCGCGCAGTAAAATCGATAGGCGAAGTGGAAACCATGCAAACAAAACTTATAAGTGGAAGCTACACCTCCATCATGAACAAGCAAGATCTGCTCAGAGAGGTCGTCGTGAAGTACATAGACTACTTCTACCCCGTGTGAGTACCGTTATTATTGTAATTTGTCTGCAACGTGTTGATAAGCTGACGCATTGCGGGTCCGTGGCTGGCTGCTGACCGGTCGAGTGACGGTGGTGTGAAGGTTCTCACACTGCTCAGCTAATTACCGAGCCGGTAAGTCGGTGAAGGTTCCGCAGCAACGTGGCCGGCTGCAGCCAGACAAACCGTTGCGCCTGACGTCAGCGCCGCCTACAGCACATAGGTGTCCCTATCGCTTGACTACTGTATCGATCCGTTGCACTAAACACCATTATTCTTAAGGTCTAGGTCCGCTATATTGCAATTTTCAACCTTGTGTCTTTTGAATTTTGTCCGTTGAACCTGCTACTGCACCGCTGACATTCGCTCGTCAGACGTTGAACCTTCGTGTTTAAACTCATTCACATTTTATTTTTAGTTACCACCAGGATCTTCCGATGACTAATATGTTTTCACGGCCATAACCAGCCTCGCGTTAACTGCATAATTTCGTTTATTTCTACACACTAGTAATATATGGAGCTGAAATGATAGTTTTCGAACTGGAACTATCATGATTTACTTAATTGCTTTTATATTGAATTTATTATCGCTAGGTCAGGCCGCTAATATCGTTCATAATTAAGTCATTCATAACAGCAGTGTTTTATAAAATCCTAGGGAAAGCACCGTTGCGTGACCGTTTCGCGTGACAAACACTGACTACCAGCACATTATGCCCCTAGTGTCCCACTAATGCCCTTTGTGTCCAATTGGTTTTAGTGTTCACCTCCTACCAGCCATTGTTCTTTATGAGTAACACGTGAACTATACTTTAGCTGTACATCACGTGATTTAAGTTTATGGCTAACTCTCGAAACCTCAGCATTTCTCAAAACGTTTATACTTTACTTCCTCCACAATCAACCACAAGCATAAATTCTATGGGCGTAGCTAACAATTCGCTCAATTGAATTCGTACAGCCACTCATTTCTTTGCGCTAATTGAAAGGAGCTGTGAGTGTGTTATGAAACACGGCTGCAAGATGTAACGCCTGAGCCGCTGGCGCCAGCCATGTCGACACGATACCCAACGATTTCCCTTCAATGACCTTGCGCGCGCGCACTCGGCTTGCTACACGATAACAATACACGACCACATTGCACGCCGATAGTACTGATAATCCTCTATTACTAAACGTAGTTGCGAACAGTTTTAAATCTCTGCAAATTGAACACGCCGCTCTCGTGAGTAATGATGATTATAAAGGATGATGCCAGAGTTTCTATGAAATCTGGTCCCACCTTCAATAGCTATGTGTGTTACATCGTTGGATAGGTATTTTTGAGCTGAATAAAAGTTACTATGGCGTCAAGTTCCAAATCTTAGTCCGTTTAGAGTTATTCTTTATTAAACATGGTAGTTTTATCAGTAGCCAAGTAATGCTATTTTTACGTAATAATTGCATTTCTTTGCTTTATACCCTTTAATGCTCTATACCCGTAGTGTAGATACTAACCTACGGTCGTCAATTGCGTCACTGAGTCGCAAACCTTATGACAAAAAGTGAAACAGATGTCGACATTGACAAAATGCTTTTTTTACAAATAAACATAATAGCGTATTTTAAACCTATACATTTTTTTAATCATCGTTGTCTACAATGACATTATTTAAAAATAAGGCTGAGCCTACAAATCCCTCATGCCTGGCGTGCTCTAGGTACCAAACGACAAAATTACCCTCTTTATTCAAGAATAACTCTGAACGGACTAAGATTTGGAACTTAGCGCCATAGTAACTTTTATTCAGCTCAAAAATACCTATCCAACGATGTAACACACATAGCTATTGGA
>NWSH02000517.1:13802841-13813911 GCA_002382865.2 Heliothis virescens
TAAAGGAGGATGCAAATCCTGGTCCCACCTTCCAATAGCTATGTGTGTTACATCGTTGGATAGGTATTTTTGAGCTGAATAAAAGTTACTATGGCGCCAAGTTCCAAATCTTAGTCCGTTTAGAGTTATTCTTTATTAAACATGGTAGTTTTATCAGTAGCCAAGTAATGCTATTTTTACGTAATAATTGCATTTCTTTGCTTTATACCCTTTAATGCTTTATACCCGTAGTGTAGATACTAACCTACGGTCGTCAATTGCGTCACTGAGTCGCAAACCTTATGACAAAAAGTGAAACAGATGTCGACATTGACAAAATGCTTTTTTTACAAATAAACATAATAGCGTATTTTAAACCTATACATTTTTTTAATCATCGTTGTCTACAATGACATGATTAAAAAATAAGGCTGAGCCTACAAATCCCTCATGCCTGGCGTGCTCTAGGTACCAAACGACAAAATTACCCTCTTTATTCAAGAATAACTCTGAACGGACTAAGATTTGGAACTTAGCGCCATAGTAACTTTTATTCAGCTCAAAAATACCTATTCAACGATGTAACACACATAGCTATTGGAAGGTGGGACCAGGATTTGCATCCTCCTTTAATGCAAATGCAAGTCAAAACACTCAAATCAATGGATTTGATCTAAATAGTCAACAATTTAAGCTAATGGAATGACTAATTAAAAGACTGCCGGTAGCGGACAAACAAAGTGCCTTCAAAGTGTTCATGACTAACACATGAATTTTCATGCGACTCGCATAATTTCTTCAGTAACCTTTGTTCTAGGCGGTATTGTTGATGATCGACAGCACAACACAATTGCTTGATGCATCATGAATCATCGCACTTTATAGATACACTTAATTCCATACTGTTATCGTAATGATTTTGTCTTTGACGTATGCTAATTTACATTTGTGAATACGTGATAAGCGACATGTGCTCCTGAAGAGACTACGTGATGTTATTTTTGCTTTCGCAAATTGCATTTGGAGAAACCAAATAAGTGCATTGTCCCGACACGACATGCAAGCTTGGATCATATCCAGGTACCTATCCAAGGATTAAGAATAGCTAGGAATACTTTAACATGTGCATATTTTCCACATCAGCCATCAATAATGGATTGAAATTCATTTAAACAATTTTTTACTCAATTCTCGCGAATTGCATTCTCTCTGAATTTTAAATAAAAATCGTGTGTTTCTTAACAAAAGATTTCCATCAAACCAGTTTCTGGTAATTCACTAAACTTGAAGCAGCTACGGACAAGCAAGGCAGATGTTATTTTCGCCGTGATCATAACAGCAAATAAAAAAGAAAGCTTTATTGTTTTTGCTCATTATATCAAAAAATCTTAAAGGTTCTTTTGTTCTTGTATGAAGAACTTGAAAACCTCTCGAGTCTTTGTTCGTGAGATGTGTTTGAAGTGCAGTAGATTTGATCTACGCAAACACGCACGTGCGTGGTGACAAAACGTTTATCTCTTTGTTTGCCTCTCCTATTTACTTGACATCTTTTTAAATACTTTTTCATTTATCTTCTGTTTCAACACTTGCCATAGAAGTGTATTTGGTTTCTTCGTTTGCAACAATTGTTAAATAAGCTTTTTGGTAATATGCTAGAATCTATTCTTCACGATGACTGTCGCAACTCCTGTTGAACGACTCATTGTTGCCAGGTTCAGCGGATTGGTTGAGACGCATATGGAACCCACTACTGGAGTTATATTTGGCAACATTTTCTTTTTTATGGAACGTGAAAGTCAAACAGTCAACATACGTTGTTCAAATAAATATACATTTTACGTGGGACTCAATGAATTTTGAACACTAGAATAAACAAAACGAGCCTGGCTCTGTTTAATTTGTTAATTATCATCGTTTAGCTGTGGTCTTGCTTGACGGAGAAATGTCGTCACCTTCACAAAATACTTTCTCCGCTTCTTGGGTTTCGCCGTCTTATGTTTCAACTTTTTCATGCACCTCTACGTTGGTGGTTTACAATTTTGTCAACTCCTTGCGTAATCACTCATAGAACATTAAAACTGGTATTTGTGCAGTTCCGCCTAGAGAAAGCACGTTTTTATTGTGTGTCACACACCTACTAGATTTAAGACTTTCAAAGATTATCTTGAAATCAGTTGGTATTTACATAATTAGGTTTGCACCGCACAGACGGTTGGCCGGCAGACGCTAATGTTCCGGCCATTGTTGCGGTGGTGGTCATGTGGTCCACGGTCGTCGTTTCATATCGGAGAGCTCGGTGGCGAACCGGTCGAAATCGATCCGCGACGCGGTCCTCAACGGTCGAATGGCTTCAACTTTAACGTTGTGTTGTTCACCTCGTTGACGCGACACGGAATCCGTCGGAGAAAGTCAAGTACGCAGCCGTACGTCGTGCTACATACTAGCTACTGGACGATTACACCAGCGAGATTGGATCATAATGGGTAAGTCCGGCAATCGTTGCCAGTAATGGTATCTCTCTAGTTGCTAAGTAGACTGTGTCGTCATTCTCGCGCAGCAGTGCACGTGGCCGGGCGCCGCGTGCTGCGCTCGTGACACGTTGCTGCATTTGTGCACCATTGTTTTGCTACACTTCGTCCAATTACAACTAATCATTTCGCCGATACCACAAAATTATGCATAAAATGCAATGTTGCATTTACAGTAACGAGTGCGAGACAAAGTTTCCACTTCGACGTTGGTGAGCTGACTTGTAACGTTACATCGAATTAAATTGACTTTATTTTTCACAAATCTTGCTCGGCGGCCGGCTGTCTGAACGGATCGATAGAGGTTTCTGGGTCAAGTGTCCACATCTGGCGAGTGAAGACGTATTTCTTAATTCTTACCACAGTAGATACCTAGGGTGTTTGTTTATAACACCTTGTTACACCTACACACACGCATGCTTGTACAATTGAGGAAATAGGGTACAGGCCACGCCAGAATTTAGTCTTCTATTGTTCCCTATTGTTGTTACAAATAGCGATCGGTTCAGCAGGCGGGTCAATGCTTTTGCAATATTTATCCAATGCGCTCTGTGTTAGCGTAATCATCCGCACTGCAACCGACGGAAGCTTTTCTCAAAATTACCGGTCCGTGCTTATTTATTACAGTAATAATTACATATTAAATGTGCATTATCTTGGAATACGATCGTTCGCCCTTGCGCCACCTTTCCATTGCACCAATGCTTGCAAACATCCGCGGTAATTGTACTGTGACGTACGCACAACGATTGTTGTAAAGCGTTTTTAATTCGTGAAAGCGTTTCTATAATACGATTTATATTCGCATTCCGATGCACCGATAATATAATCAACTTGTCGTTTACGTAAACAATAAATCTCGGCGCTAATTTCGTTTATATAGAGACAAAGGCGTACGTATAGCGAATCGATAATTTTGCGGAAACTAGCAATTATATGGGAATTGTAAACGTATGCGTTGTACGCGTGGATTCTTGTAGGTATTTGCCAGGACGGCACGCATCCGTGCGTGAATGAATTATGAATTATGCAAACATGATTATGGCACTGGGTTTCCGCATCCCGAAAACTTGAACGGAACCTTGTTCATAATATCTGTTGGATCTATACTTAATTAAACATATTACGGATTATTTATGCCAATTTACACATAACTGTTGAGTGTTGCCAATGCAAATCCAATATTAATAGCTTAGGCGGTAATTTATTATGATTGCCACGTGCGGTTAGAACTGCCTGCTTTACTAAGTATTAGGTACGAAAATATTGTAAACAGTTGAATCGCGTGATTCGATGACTCATATGTACATTGTTAGGTCTACTAAGACTTCTTTTGTTTGTCATTTTCTTGCGTAATCTTGTACCTACATCGGAAACATTGTCTTATAGTATTTTCTCTTTTTGTTACAGCGCATCGGGCACAAGCGCGGTGGCCATCGACAACAAGATCGAGCAAGCTATGGTGAGTACTTACATAATCCTATTGTCTCATAATTATCTACAAATTATGCCCCACACGACACCAAATAATCCGAAGCCTCAAAAGTACATAATAAGTTCAATAACCACAAAATCACGCGTTGAATTTAAGCTATCGTTGTTATCGGTAATTTCCTTCAATATAAACTTAATAGCTTGTACAAGGAAACCATTTTTCATTTGATTGCCCTATTACAGCGGATACATAACGTGGAAATTATAAAATCAGTCAGTCTTATCGATTGTTTAAGTTCTTTCATCCACACTCTTATAGGATCTAAGATAAGAGAAAAAGGAAATCGGTTTGAGTCGAGACCCATTGTGCAGGTTTTCCCGTAAACAATAACAAATTGAATGATTGTTGCAATGAAAGAACATGTCACGCACATATCTCATTCACGACGGCAGATATCATTGTCTTCCAGAAGTTTCGAGGTATTTTGATATCTATTGTTTGTATTTTCTCAACTGTAAGTACTGCAAATAAATTAGAAGAATTAGCAGGAAATGTGTTGAGTTGAGACCTTCTAAAAATCTATAGCATAGCATATAGCGAAGTACATGAAACAATAAAAGGATTTAAAATAGATATGAATACCAGTTTAATTAGGTTAATCTGGTTTTATGACTGAAAGAGATTAAATAAGATTTCATTTTACCCGTGGCAATGATGGTAGATAATTCAGTGATAATAAAGATAAAGACCTTCTCGAAAGTTCTGGAATACTCAAAGCTCCTTAATTTTAAATTCAGCCCGAAAACAAAGCCAATGTACATTATTAACTAAATCCTAGCTGCAAAACCTAATCTATTGAAATGTCAAATTCAGCTCTCAAACCATGTATTGTTTAGCTCTAGCCATAAGGAAAAGAAAACACAATTCCACGTCCATTCAACATTCTAAGTGTCAACAATCACTAGAAGTAACGTGATTAAAAACTAACCGCACATAACATCGCCGGTTCACGTGACTGGCTTCACTAAACCCTCCTTTATTCTTGCCGCCATTAACATTATTAACTTTAATGGAGGAAACGGCATAAAGTGTCATGTACACGTTTCGATAAACACTATGCATACATTAGTTCGGCTTACTCGTACGTTTTCTAGATGCACTTGGTATAATCTCGCGGATCTTTCCTGCGTTAGCTGTTTCTTAATCCTCTTCAAGATTATTGACTTCGATCCTTCTGGAATTTATCTACGAGCTAGATCATTTTTGTATAGTAATCTATTTTGAAGAGGTATATTGTAATCGCTTTATAAACTTAATCCTTTTTTGGTATCTTCAAGAGTTTCGTCTAATCTGCTTAAGATTCTCTGAAAGAGATTCAAACAATGTCTCTTGTGGATTGCCTTTAATCTGCTAAGGTTTGTTCCATTAGTGACATTTTTAAAATTGGTCCGTGTCCTAAATTGCCTTGTAAATTGATAGGTATGTCTGCCAATCCCGACGGGCAATATGATCGATTAATAGGAAAAACGCAACATCTAGGCTTCATCTATTAAATTGTAGTCTGTATCATTATCGTTCCCTTCTAAGTATTTAAGCTATCTGTCGCGGAGATTCCATCGGCAAGCGATCATTAGTTTTTATTGGCCATCGCGTTGCAATCCAAGAGATCCAGAGTGTGGCGTGTCAGTCGGCCGCCGTGGTTCCGCATGCTCTCAATCCTAGTAATTCGTGGAACATTTTATAACCGGCTTTGTGGATGCCGCGTCCCTTTTGTACTGTAAATCGCCGCATTCAGATAAACACCACGCGCGGACGGCTACGCCGCGAGTGCGCGATAACTTTCGGATGTATGTGTTATATCAAACAAAATTACGGTGTAGCTACTGATATCAGCAGTTGCCCAATAACTTTGTGTCAATGAACTGTAATACTAATTCTTGAATATTGAATCATAGGTATACATACATAGGTTGAAGTTTACAGCAAACTGCAAATACACACACTGCATGTATTTGTGATGATGCCAAATAAATATTTGCTGCAATATGACATAAGGTCGCATTGAAGGAAACTTCCTAGAAATATCGGTCAGTTGTAGCGACGACTGATATCGTGCTGTATTCAACGTAATGCCGATAAACGCGCTCTCAGACATTAGTCGACATTATCGCAATTTTTCGCGTTTCACGCCGAATCGTGGCCATTACCATTCCGTTTCACGCAGCAGTTGCGTAAAGATGCAATCTCCCGAGAGTTTATCCGTGTTTATAATAGCAATGGTTGAACTGCATAACACCGTTATTAGATCGTAGTCACCATTTGAATTACTAATGACTTCCCTTTTTTAATGGCCAGGAAACGCGTCCCGTTCTGCCCCGCAGCATATAATGCCATGAGACTGCATTTTATGTCGTTTTGTAAATTGTTTATGATATATGAAATCGTCGCTTTCAAGACTTGATTGACAAACAATCTACATATTATAATGAAATTCAAGCGCACCGCGTTCATAAATGTCAACTCTCTGTTCCATTTGCACATGATTAGATTCTCAAGACATTTGTATTATTTACATTGTCGGTATTGTTAACGAGACAATGCAACCTTTGTTTCCTATCCTCCAAATATTGCGTCCTACATTTTAAATCACTTACATAATTGTCTAATGTGTCAAGTACCTACTTGACATTGTATATTTATCTCTGTCTCAATAATAATATAGTTTTATTATTTTCTGTTCAGATTCTGGTTTTATTTTTGCACGAGATTCTTGTTTTGTTTTTATTATTGTAATCTGGGTGGGCGCAACATTTGCAACAGATTTCACTTCTTCCATCAAGTACATCTGCTATCGCAATTGAGATTCATCGTCGTGCACTATTGGACGCGTCTCACATCGTCTATAATTAGCCGACGCAGATGGCCTCAAGCGATTGACCCCAATCCAGCCCTAATGCTCACTACCATCGCATCATAGTATTTTTATCACTCCCCACAACACGCTCGTGCAGTTCTCCTAGCTCCATATACGTCGTTATCTTGCTCCAATCTATTGTTAACTAATTAATTGTATTTACACCGATCACTTTGTTAGCCACACTTGTCGTTTTATTGCTATTTACTGATTCTGTTTCAGACTGGTCACTTATTTTTAGCCCATCTCAATGGCATTGCCACTTACTTTTCTCATCATTAAGTTATGTTCACGTCACACCTGTTATTTTTAACAAGCGTACCGAATCGTTGTAAATACGTAACATTGTGTTTAATTTGGTTATCAAAGAAGTAAATTATCGTACCGTAAAAAATATTTCACCATGCACCTACTACACACTCCACAAATAAGACACGTAGTTTTTCCTGTCGCAATGATTTTGATAATCTCATATTTGCATAATATTCCTGGCTGTTTTATAATAGTCGTAACATTCACAACACATAGCAAAAGCAATTGAAATCGCAACTTGAGAAACAATATATTTTGCATAAATTTTAATGTACACAGTAGTACCTATATTAACATCTCAAGCATCAGGCCAACGTGGCGCGACCAGTATTTAAACCGGTCCACCTTGAAGAACGCCATCTTACATGGCGCACGATGAATGTACCTGCAGATATATATTTCGGATTCAGTTGTACACGGGTTCTCGCCGGTTTTCGTAATATCTAACGTTACGTCATCCTGGTAGATATGTTTATGCGTACCGCCATACTGATGTGTAGCAGCCATAGCTTACACCACTGACCCGGTTTCACGCATCTGTTCAAACATAAATTTCTTTGATTCTGGTCAACCGTTTACCTTTATTCTATTCTTTGAAATTTCTCCCTGATGATTGATGCCAAGAGTTTGTGCAGTACGATGTACCATCACAACACCCCGTTAGTTTTTGTCGTGTTTCCAAGATGTCATTAGCAAGTATTATGAAGTCGGTGTTTATTTGTTCGGAGGTGCGTGTGGAAATTTTTATTTGCTCCAAGCACCATCGTATGCTAATTCCCTCGTTGTATACGTGATTTGCATGAGCCAAACGTGACCCGACGGGAATCGGCCGGCCAAGAATAGACACGGAAGGAAAGCCGGCACTGGCGCGAAGCTGGAGTGGAGACACGTGCTCTCTTGATTATGCGACCGATTCGTGAACGCCCACCAACTGGATAAAGACCCGGAGACGTCAGGAGGTCACACGATTCGGTCGCGTGCCGCCAATAACGTGAACAAGCGTCGAGTAATTTGCAACTAAGAGCGGCTTCGAGAGAGCACGCGCCTGATCGGAATCGCATCACGAACCCAGGAAACGCTAGAAAAGTTTTCTTGGAAAACAAACCAGCTGCCTGTAATGAAGCCGTTGTCGCCTCACTAACGGTGTCTGTCTGGCTGGCTGAATGAATGAAATCACCTCACTATCAAGTTTAAAAGTTTTGATTGTCTACTCATCTTTGTCTTTCCTTTTTGCCGTTAGCAATTTTCCAAAATACTGTATATAACATTGTATTTCCCATGGTACAAAATCAGTATATTCCTGAAATCTAAATTCAATCTGCTCGAACAATAATATCCTATAAAAATGAATTACTTTCCTTGAGAAAAACATTGAATATTCTAATCGTACGATCACTGTTTCGTAAAACGTAATACCAAACGTTAACCTTGCCCATACACAATATCTGCACTGTGCTTATCTGTTATTTATTTTTCGATATTTATCATATTTCAATGCTAAAATATTATCTAAGCATTGGAAAAATATAGTATCTTTGGAAATCTACCAGAGTTAAAGTAAATCTATAGATTACCACAATCGTACACATGCGTTAGTAGATAAACACTAAACAGATTGCAAACACTACGGTAAACATGTTTTCGCTGAAAATAACCCCCATATTTTTTCTGTTAGCCTTGTGTGTTGATGGTATATTTTTTTAGCTTCAAGTAAATACTCCTTTCATCACCATGTTATTGGAAATCGCTGTTTATTTTGATCGATAAAAAATATGGCTGTCTTTCGAAATCAGTTGCTTCGATTCTTAAACCACAACAGACGCATGTCATGTCCCCTTATATTTTCCGGTTTGATGTTGTTATTCATCTGTGCTGCCACCTTTATAAATAATTATGATGTTTATTTTTCTTCATACTGCCGATGGGATGAGTATTGCAATGACATCACCTCGTAGGGTCAAACGACCAGACTTGATTACCAATGTGTTTGACCGCTACAGAACAATTTTCACTTGTTTGTTTTAATTTATCGCTGTGATAACGTACGGCTACGTCAATACATGTTTACACTCATTATTTCTTGGATTATTTTATACAGCTTATTAATTCCATAAGGAAATTGATAAGAGCGTCTGGTTGGACAAGGCAGGTCAAGGATTGGTACGGTACCAGTTATTAGGAGAACTGACCTTAGGCCTTGGAGTTTATCGCGAGCTCCATAACAAGACATAGAAAGACGATAATAACGGATAAAGCAAGTGAAACACTAGCTTTTAGACATACAACAAATGAAAGTAACATTCGGAGAGATTCGGAAATTGCGCAATTAAAAAAGTGCCATGAAACACTGAACAATAAAGTTGTAAATATGTACAGACAACAGCAGGTCAACGTATACCAATGTGTCAAATTTTACCATTCAAATATTAACCTACCCCCATTGTCATAAGGTTGAAAATCGATTGCAGAAATTTGACAGATTGTGGTAACTTGATGTGCTGTTGTCTGTACACTCAGAAATTGTGTCACGAATATTAATAGACCATTGTTTCCAACTGTGTTAATATAGCATAACATAAGGTTCCATGTGATGATAACAATATATTGTGATCTGCAGAATACTTGAACAGCTGCTTTTGAAATAACTTCGCTGAAAATTCCTAGTTTTCTATTTGCAAATTTTGATATCACAACTATTTGTGGCATTTTACCTCATTCATGATTCATTCTAACTACGTAGTTGATTAAGTGTAGCAAATAATAATTTCAGTTGAAAATATTCGAATAGAATATGGAATAATTTACGAGTTGCAGAAAATGGTCCTGGTCGTTGATAGTGAGAACACTAAGGATATCCTTAGTGCTTAGCAAAAAGCTTTTAGCATACAAGTGTAGTCATGGTGAAAATCGAAAGAGTAAAGGAACCCATGTGTGGACAACCATGCTTGACCACTTTTACGAAGACATATCAAAGATCGATAACCCGTCTCACAAGTTAATGCATATTGATGAATTAGTCGATCCCACAAGTTAACATTTATGGATACTTAAAATGCTTCTCCAGATAATTTCAATTAATACGACGAGTCCATCAAAAATCTGTTGACGTAAATTGTATTTTATCAAACCTTATCAAATTAAATTACTTAACAACCATTTAATTATGCTATCTGTGTTTATTCTGCAAACTTCAAATTGATATTATGTCACGGAATGTGCCAAACATGATACTGAAAAATAAGAATAAATACATAACATCATTAGCGTTCATACCTAAATCAACATTATTCCGATAATGACTACAAGATTATTTTTGCCACTACGTTATTTACATTTTGTATATGTTAATTAGTTTTTTACACACACAGCTGGCCTCTGTTTCGCAATATGGCTGCTTAAACTTTGCTTTATTTCGTAAATACATTTCTAATTAAATAGATCTGCGGCACATCGGTCACATATTTAGTAAACACCAAGTTCGCGCTGCACCCAGTCAAACGCTTTACTAAAATCCAAATACAGTTCGTGTACATATTTGTATTGTAAACACGCTTGTATCTGCTGGTAGGATCGGTTACTATTGGGACTGTTGATTGTACGCTTGTTTTGATACAGCACACATGGTGTGTACAAACATTATCTATATATATAAAAGAAAGTCGGGTTTGTTCAAACACTTATAACTCGAGATCTGCTGGACCGATTTTCATGGTTTTTGGTTCGTTGGATTCGTCTCCGCCCCGAATAACAGAATACATCTTAAAAACAATAAAAAATACGAATACATAAAAAAAGAAAGATTTTACCTAAAACGTTCATTCGTTTCGTACCTGTCAAATACTGGGTTATTCGCAATCTGCCCCATTCTTTTGTTTAGCAAACTTTTGAAACGCGAACATCGG
>NWSH02000517.1:13814450-13835512 GCA_002382865.2 Heliothis virescens
AATTGCGCAATTAAAAAAGTGCCATGAAACACTGAACAATAAAGTTGTAAATATGTACAGACAACAGCAGGTCAACGTATACCAATGTGTCAAATTTTACCATTCAAATATTAACCTACCCCCATTGTCATAAGGTTGAAAATCGATTGCAGAAATTTGACAGATTGTAGTAACTTGATGTGCTGTTGTCTGTACATTCAGAAATTGTGTCACGAATATTAATAGACCATTGTTTCCAACTGTGTTAATATAGCATAACATAAGGTTCCATGTGATGATAACAATATATTGTGATCTGCAGAATACTTGAACAGCTGCTTTTGAAATAACTTCGCTGAAAATTCCTAGTTTTCTATTTGCAAATTTTGATATCACAACTATTTGTGGCATTTTACCTCATTCATGATTCATTCTAACTACGTAGTTGATTAAGTGTAGCAAATAATAATTTCAGTTGAAAATATTCGAATAGAATATGGAATAATTTACGAGTTGCAGAAAATGGTCCTGGTCGTTGATAGTGAGAACACTAAGGATATCCTTAGTGCTTAGCAAAAAGCTTTTAGCATACAAGTGTAGTCATGGTGAAAATCGAAAGAGTAAAGGAACCCATGTGTGGACAACCATGCTTGACCACTTTTACGAAGACATATCAAAGATCGATAACCCGTCTCACAAGTTAATGCATATTGATGAATTAGTCGATCCCACAAGTTAACATTTATGGATACTTAAAATGCTTCTCCAGATAATTTCAATTAATACGACGAGTCCATCAAAAATCTGTTGACGTAAATTGTATTTTATCAAACCTTATCAAATTAAATTACTTAACAACCATTTAATTATGCTATCTGTGTTTATTCTGCAAACTTCAAATTGATATTATGTCACGGAATGTGCCAAACATGATACTGAAAAATAAGAATAAATACATAACATCATTAGCGTTCATACCTAAATCAACATTATTCCGATAATGACTACAAGATTATTTTTGCCACTACGTTATTTACATTTTGTATATGTTAATTAGTTTTTTACACACACAGCTGGCCTCTGTTTCGCAATATGGCTGCTTAAACTTTGCTTTATTTCGTAAATACATTTCTAATTAAATAGATCTGCGGCACATCGGTCACATATTTAGTAAACACCAAGTTCGCGCTGCACCCAGTCAAACGCTTTACTAAAATCCAAATACAGTTCGTGTACATATTTGTATTGTAAACACGCTTGTATCTGCTGGTAGGATCGGTTACTATTGGGACTGTTGATTGTACGCTTGTTTTGATACAGCACACATGGTGTGTACAAACATTATCTATATATATAAAAGAAAGTCGGGTTTGTTCAAACACTTATAACTCGAGATCTGCTGGACCGATTTTCATGGTTTTTGGTTCGTTGGATTCGTCTCCGCCCCGAATAACAGAATACATCTTAAAAACAATAAAAAATACGAATACATAAAAAAAGAAAGATTTTACCTAAAACGTTCATTCGTTTCGTACCTGTCAAATACTGGGTTATTCGCAATCTGCCCCATTCTTTTGTTTAGCAAACTTTTGAAACGCGAACATCGGCTCCCAAATGCATCCACGGCGTTTTTATTCAGAAATAAATATTACAGTAAAAAGGTACTTTAAGTTGCATTTTGACCCACGGATACTTTAAATAGTAAATTATTTTAAATATTGTTATATCTCAATGTTCCTCACGTAAAAAGCAACGAAATATTAAAGTTTCATTTTCTTCCATAACATCTTGCTGAGGAACAGTCGGTATAAAAATGTTATGCGTCGTGACAACTGAATAAGATAGGTGGTTTATTCTTTTAAACGCATATACGATGAAACATTTAGAACATCATAAAGGTTTCGTATTAAATATCGATGGACATTCAGCTAAGTACTAGGGAATCAGAACTGAATTGGAAGAAGATGCATAAGCGACTTACCTTAGCGAAATAATGGCCAAAAATAAAAATAAAGGGTTAAAATTAAAATTTAATCGTTATTAGTTACGACAAGTACTAGGATAGCAGAAGTCTACGGAGATGATTGCTTAAATGTTATTTTAAATATAATATTTATTTTTATAAATCTTTGAAGAAAACGTGTGGAGCAATTTGAGAACTAACCCATTGTATTATTTGTTTTTGGAAATACAAAATGCTTTTTCAATTTTAAGGTCGTGGGGCAAATTGGGAAACGCTTTAATTCTTATTTTAATTTAATATTTTTGTCGTGGGTGACTTTGGGAATACTTCGTGGATGAAAATGAGAATAAGCCAAATACTTACTGTCAGTAATGATTGACATTTGTACATGCGTTCAAAAATTAAAAAGGGTGAATAAACTATTTGTCTGTTTGTTTATTTTTAAGTCAATTAGAAGTTCCTCAAATATTTGTAAAAATAATTTACAAAATGCTGTCGCACCAATAATTAAAGTACTAGGACTGCATAAATTTCCTGAGTACAAACCAATCACGGGATCTCGATGCAAGGACCGCATAATCACGGGATCTCGATGCAACTGCTCACCATGTACCAGGACCGCATAATCACGGGATCTCAATGCAACTGCTCATCATGTACCAGGATCGCATAACTTATATGAGTATTCCAATCTCCCGACGCAACTGCTAACCAAGTACCAGGACATCATAATTTATAACTCAAAAACGGCTGAACAGATTCGGCTGAAAATTGGTAGAGAGGTAGCTAAGAACTGAGAGAAGGACATAGGACATGTCGATGTAACTGCTCACCATGCTTCGTAACTTAAACCAACCAGAACTGTGCAATGTGCACGTTTGGTGGCAAGTAAACTGATGAACAATTTAATTTACGCCACAATACTCAAAGAAAAATTCAAAGGGGGGAAAGTTCTCATTCCGATGATTCCGATGGTCTAAATCGACATGCCATTTTAGTTAAATAAGCTTAATTTCCAATCCGTCTTGCATTCGCCATCACTGTTAATAAGTCACAGGACCAATCGTTGAAAGTTTGTGGTCTTAATCTCAAACATCCATGTATTTCACGGGGCCAATAATTTAAAGTGGTATGTTCACGGGTCGGAAGACCTTCCGTGTGATTTGTTTTCGCATCTAAAAAACAAAAATGTAGTCTATCACAAGGTGCTACAATAAATAGCAAATAAAGAATCATTGAATAATTATATATATTTTTAAATGTGATCATGTGATATTGCCATATTGCCTTTAAGGCGGTACAAAGTTCGCCGGGTCAGCTAGTGTTTTATAATAGCGATGATGTCACTAATACAATTAAATTTAAATTCGCTGTCTACTCCAACTATTTACGCGTTATGTTCAACTTCAAACCTGTTTGCGTTACCTTTGTTTCACTTTTAATCGACGTTTTTCTTTGTTTTGACAACGTGCCTGATAAAAATGTGTTTACGTAAGTCGAACTAATAGCCGGATACATGTAATTCTATTTCAAAGATATGTTTGTTATTGATAAGTCTTAATCTTGGATTATAGTATATTTAACTTCGCTAAGGCAATAACATATTTCGACAAAAATAATTTTCCACTTTAAAACATAATGGGCTCCCGTGATGATATGAATAAATCTTCAAGATAGACTGAACAAATCTAGATAGCCGATCGCAATGAATGGTACCAGTACTAACCAGGTGCCCGCAAGTCGTCTTGTCGCCGCGTCCGGTTATAATTAAAAACAATGCGACAGGTTTTAACGTATGCCCTTGGACTGGTTATATCATCGGTGGCTGTATTTGGTGCGTGGCTCCGCAAAAAGTTCAGTGCACTCTCCGCTGTGTTACAAACTTCCATTACTCACCTTCAAAATTTTCTTTCTATCTATAAATTATCTTAAAAAATACTATTCAAGTACACGTTTTCACTCCCTATCTATATCTTATTCACCTACTGACATGAAAATGTAGGTAAACAATGATAAGTGCTGTTTTACATCGCAAATAAGGTGCTCACCATGGCGAACTGCGTCTAATTACCGTTTTCCATTTGTATTAATTTGCACGCGAAATTTTCTAGTTTCTCCTGAACTTGTTCTCAATTGGACGCCAATATATTCTTGTGATGAGTACATTGGCGCCTCATCAATCTGTTAGTGACGCGAGCCTCAATATTGTCTAACGAGATCCGGCGCAGACCGGTGTAATTTCAGCACACTGATTCTTATAATTGAAGGTCGCGACACCCACGGAAGAGCAACCACACTGAATAAGAGCTCATAAAGCCTTCTATTTTTAAACCGTTCTAATTATATTATTACTGATATCCACTCATGCCGCACCACATTTAGGCACTCATCGAGCCTAAGTGCATACATTGACTCACCAATCTTTGGGATGACTCGAATTTTGCTCTCAAAATTGTTTCCTCGCTCTTTTGCGTAGCCGCTGCGTAGCTTCTGTAGGCGTTTGTAAAATGTCTTAAGAGTAATACAAATTCCTTAGTCCGCAATTCCTAAGATCGCAGTCGGTAAATGATTCTTACATTCTAGCTGATTTATTTATGACATTAATTAAAACATTTTATTGTAATTAAGTATGTTAGCATTTGATCAGAATTGCAACTTGATCTAATATGTAGCATTATTCTTGTTGCCGACTTGTCCATTCATTATCCGCATTCTATGGGCTCTTTTAATTACCATAAAAATTTCAAACCTCTTCTGTAATAAATTCTTGACGTCCTGTCTCTTGTCTATTAATGAAGCCGATTCCAATAATGTCTACATTAAAATATTCTATGGTTTCAACAATGGTATGTGTGATACCTACTCTGTTTTTATTTATCTAACTAAACTGTTATGCAACCTTGTATTAGAGCGCCACTTGTGTAATTAGTTACATTCCGGCACAGTTTGTTGTTTTTATTTCTGTCGCCCACTACGCTGCTAAGTCTCTTTATTAAGGGCGAAAATTTTCCAATGAAGCTTAATTGGTCAGCGTAAACACTGCTTCACGAGTGTCGTGTACATCCAACTGCTAATGTGTAAATCTATTTTTAGCGCTCATACGTCAAACCGTTTTCATATTTGCTCCCAATTTTTCTTCTTTCGAGTTTAAATGTATCTCTGTGGAAATGGTGTTTTTATTCACTAATTCTTGTGCAGCTAGAAACCAGTTGTTGTTTAAGACTTTTTATTTGCTCTAATTTATCTCTGATTGGTATATCAATTACTTGTTAGTTTAAACTTACATCCGCATACTTTCGGCGTCAGTTTTTATTTTTAACAAAATGTCTCCTTTGTATACAACCCATTTAGATGCTTTCAGTGTTTTCTCTTTGATTTATAGACAGTACAGATTTCCAACTCTACATTGCGCTATACTCTCTGTCTGTTACTAAGCATATGTGCTTATTCAACCAAAAATCTTATTTTTGCGCGTGTGTCAATACAAGATCTGGAAAATAAGGGCTTTGTTGATATCAATGTAGGTTGTGTCGTTGAGTTCAGGGTGCACGGCCGGCTCGCGTGGCGTGATGACGTGTTCGCCGCCATTTTAAATAGGCCGCGCGCGCGCACAGACCATCAGTCGCCTGGCAGGACGCGAGAGAGCAACTTCGCTGTAGTAGTTCGCGAGTTTCACGTTATCGTCAGTCGAGTTTCAGTCGTCGTCAACGACGCTCATACATTCAGTGACCCTGAAAATAACTTTATCGCTCAGTTTAAACATGATCGACGTTGTGCAAAAGCCTAGGGATGGCTGCCTGTACGAAATCAGACAGAAAGGACAAAAAGATACCTGTTATGTGGTCGTGCCAAATCCAAAAGTACGTTTCATTTTTAACATTGTTCAACTGTTCTCTTTCATTTCATAAACTTGTTTTTCTGTTCGGAAAATTGTGTTCGGTGTTGATAACATTACAATCGCGCGATATATCGGTTCTAATCAGTTTATAGATAGTTCAAACTAATATCCTCATTTGTGTTATATTTTTGATATTAAATAATTTATAATATTATTATCACATGATAAAGTTCCAATCATAATTAGTAAATAATGGTCATAAAATGTGATGCCTTGTAAGCTAGTATGCAAAACACAACTAACATATAAATTTTGCGTTGTTTCAGGATCTGGTTAAGAGCCACTTGATGTTCGCGGTGCGCGAGGAAGTGGAAGTACTCAAAGAGCGCATCGCGGAACTCATGGAGAGGATCAACCAGCTCGAAGTGGAGAACACATACCTGCGAGCGCACGCCAGCCAGGACACGCTGGCGCAGCTGCCGGCCGCGGCGGGCACGAAGCCGCCGGCGGCGCCGCAGGGCCCCCAGCCGCCGGTGTCGTAGGGCGGCGGTGCGGCGCCGCTGAACACGCCCGCCGGCCCCCGCCGGCCACTGAGGTCCCCGGCCTCGCCCTCGGCGCGCGACCCCGCCCGCGGCACCCCTCCCACGGAGTCACTATGGCTGTGCTATGTTAATTCGTAGGTTAACAAGGAACGAGTGTAAGTACACCGGTCGAGCGCCGAGGGACGCTGCGCGCCACGCGTCGCGCTGCCCTCGTATATCACACAAGTGTCTAGTTAGCGGTGGAGCCGGCTGCGTCCGCCGCACCACCAGACATTATGCTTCGGATTCATACATATTATATATTTTTCTGTTATTAATATTTAGGGTGCAGAATTACGTGCTAACTGCCATGCTTTTGCTACGCATCTCAGCAACGAGTCTTTAGTGTTTTGATGTACGTCGTGTATATTTTTATTTGGTTTAACGTTAGGTATCGCTATCCACGTAATGTATTCCATTTAAGATAACTATAAGACGTGTGTTAATATAATAAAATGTAATGAAATAGTTGAATATTCCTATGCATTGAACAAGGACTGTGTGTTAATTTATTATCTATATATTTTTTTAATTGTAATTTAAGTTATTTATCACGTTTCTCTGTATGTATACAACGTTGCATTAAATTGCAAGTGTTCCTGTAGGGCCGATAATAATGATCTGTCGATAGCTATGTACTGAATGAGTTGTGTGCAGTTTTCAATTAGTTACTGTTAATTACATATTTACGGTTAAATATAAATGTTTGAATGTATGTTATCCGCAGTCGTTATGTGTAACGTTATACTGAGCAGTCGTATAGAATTAGAATCGTTGCGAGAGTGTGACCTCGTGCGATGCTGGCTTTAGTGAATTTTGCACGCTGAAACTGAAAAAAATATACTATTTTTATTCCAACCCTATGATAATGGAGGTATATAGTAATTTAACATTGTATTTTTTTAATAATTAAAAATTGTTTGTATATAGTACAAGTTGTAATAGAATTGTGAGTCGGAACGATGTATATAACGAAAGAATGTGATTAAAGGAACCGATTCCGTAGTCTGCCTTCAAAGGTTGGTATCAGATGTTATCGCGAGAGGTATATCTAAACGTTATAATTTAAAATATTCGCTGTATTTAAATAGCTTGATTGTTTAACATTAAACAAGCGAACAAAGTGGCTGGTGACGAATGGATTGTAACTATGTATGGGATGAGACGTGAAAGTCAGGCTCTATGTTTGTTTAAAAGCCAAAGTTAGGAAGGCGTGTCCCAGCGACTGAAGTGTGACTATTTTACCTATAGAGTAGTATTTTGTACAACGCTACTACATATGTATGTGTATAGACGATTTTGTTAGGTCTTCATAATTATTGTGAATATACAGTAATTTACTCCTAGAAGCATTACTCTAGATCTAGATATGATAATATGAACTATATTATATACCGAAAATTGTAAATATACTGTAAACAAAAGTCCATTGTAGCTTATGTTGACCAGAAAGGTTCCTCATACCCAATAAATGCAAAACTACTCAAAACATTGTATCATTTGTTATTTACCCTTCACCCACAATGAAATCACAGCAATTCGCTGAAAAGGTTGATCGAAAAATAAGTCAGTTAATCGACATAAAAAATATCAGACTATTGAAAGTGAAAAACAACACTTCCTGGCAATCGGGTAAGAAATACCTAATCCAAAAAGTATACCAGTGTATATAGTGTTGTGCAGACGACAGCAGGTCAACGTATACGAATCTGTCAAATTTTACCAATCGAAAATCAACCTACCTCGATTGTAATAAGGGTGAAAATCTATTGCAGAAATTTGACAGGTTGTGGTAGCTTGATGTGCTGTCGTCGTACCTAAAGCCATTATTAGATGCTCCATTTTCATGCAAATTAGTGGTCTCTATTGCATATCAAAGGAGTAAAAAGGTAACAAAGTATTTATCCGCATATAACCCGGAAATACTGTGACCTGAAATGGAAAATTAAGTAAAAACAAAAATAGGACACGAAAATCACACTTCCGGCTGAACGGAACCAAAAGTTCGTAGGTATACTTTATTTACCACGTTTAAAATGATGATCATCAAAAATTTTATCAGGTACAGTAAGAAATACTGATAAAACAAAAACATCTTCAGCAAAGATACTTAGGTGCAGCGCCATCTCTTGGCAGACGTCAAAGTAACGAGTTAGAGCTTTTTATGATTAAAAAAGTATGAGGACAGATGGCGCTAGCTACCCTATCATACTAGTTTCAAACAGTTGTTTGTAAGAATTTATAGGTGGCGCTGGTTACAAAATCCTAATTATTATTTGACAAAATTATTGAAATTACTACGATAAGTAGAGAACCTGTGAATTAAAATCCGCTGTAAACGTAGTTGTTGTTACAATATTCCTGGTAAGAAAAGCAAGAAAAAAGTTACTTTCGATAAATCACACCTCTGCTACTCGACGCTAGATGGCCCTGTCGACGATTATAGTAAGATTGTTAAATCATAAACCATAGGCAAAACTGGTTTATTTTTTATTTCTTAGCTATCAAATGTCAAATGAGCTTAGGTGTTCCACTTCACCTCTCTGCATTTTATTAGCTTCAAAATTGTGATATCCTTTTCTGCCTTGTGTAGAATTGATTTGTCTTTCCCACTCGCACAAAATCATGGAACGCACTTTTCTCGTCAAATTTGTTCACGTCACAAGCTGTCATGGAGTGTTGATATAATTTGGTGGAAATTATAAACAATCAGAATTATGGATAATATGAGTTTGAAGGAGATTCAAAGCAAGCTATTGCTATGGGAATCATCAGACAATCCCTTAGCACCACTCACGTCGTATCAAAGAGAAGCTATCCTGGATTTAGAGTCTCTAATACTCGGTGTTCCTACTGACTTGGAAGATGTTTGTATTTTTAAGTTTTCATTTAAAATTGTGTCTAAATACACTTATTTAGGTACTATACCTGGAGATTTTGGGCTAAACTAATTATTGAAAATACCAACTAGTGAGATTTAATAAGATTTCTATGAGTTTATCATGAAAATGTTAAGTAAATATTTTGTTCAACTTATATTAGTTTTTATTTTGCGTATAGAGATTATATAGCGTTTACCAACTCTAATAAGTGCACTATAAAAGTATCTAATCGAGCTACGAAAGGATGAACAGACGTTTTAGTAATAAATAATATACTTTTTAGGACAAAACTGAGAGCTTATCAAATGATGAGGCAGAAAAAAACAATATTCCACCTGTGGACACCACATATGACTTTCTGGAGTGGTACGAGAGCTTGTGTGACAACAACTTGAANGCCACTGAGGTCCCCGGCCTCGCCCTCGGCGCGCGACCCCGCCCGCGGCACCCCTCCCACGGAGTCACTATGGCTGTGCTATGTTAATTCGTAGGTTAACAAGGAACGAGTGTAAGTACACCGGTCGAGCGCCGAGGGACGCTGCGCGCCACGCGTCGCGCTGCCCTCGTATATCACACAAGTGTCTAGTTAGCGGTGGAGCCGGCTGCGTCCGCCGCACCACCAGACATTATGCTTCGGATTCATACATATTATATATTTTTCTGTTATTAATATTTAGGGTGCAGAATTACGTGCTAACTGCCATGCTTTTGCTACGCATCTCAGCAACGAGTCTTTAGTGTTTTGATGTACGTCGTGTATATTTTTATTTGGTTTAACGTTAGGTATCGCTATCCACGTAATGTATTCCATTTAAGATAACTATAAGACGTGTGTTAATATAATAAAATGTAATGAAATAGTTGAATATTCCTATGCATTGAACAAGGACTGTGTGTTAATTTATTATCTATATATTTTTTTAATTGTAATTTAAGTTATTTATCACGTTTCTCTGTATGTATACAACGTTGCATTAAATTGCAAGTGTTCCTGTAGGGCCGATAATAATGATCTGTCGATAGCTATGTACTGAATGAGTTGTGTGCAGTTTTCAATTAGTTACTGTTAATTACATATTTACGGTTAAATATAAATGTTTGAATGTATGTTATCCGCAGTCGTTATGTGTAACGTTATACTGAGCAGTCGTATAGAATTAGAATCGTTGCGAGAGTGTGACCTCGTGCGATGCTGGCTTTAGTGAATTTTGCACGCTGAAACTGAAAAAAATATACTATTTTTATTCCAACCCTATGATAATGGAGGTATATAGTAATTTAACATTGTATTTTTTTAATAATTAAAAATTGTTTGTATATAGTACAAGTTGTAATAGAATTGTGAGTCGGAACGATGTATATAACGAAAGAATGTGATTAAAGGAACCGATTCCGTAGTCTGCCTTCAAAGGTTGGTATCAGATGTTATCGCGAGAGGTATATCTAAACGTTATAATTTAAAATATTCGCTGTATTTAAATAGCTTGATTGTTTAACATTAAACAAGCGAACAAAGTGGCTGGTGACGAATGGATTGTAACTATGTATGGGATGAGACGTGAAAGTCAGGCTCTATGTTTGTTTAAAAGCCAAAGTTAGGAAGGCGTGTCCCAGCGACTGAAGTGTGACTATTTTACCTATAGAGTAGTATTTTGTACAACGCTACTACATATGTATGTGTATAGACGATTTTGTTAGGTCTTCATAATTATTGTGAATATACAGTAATTTACTCCTAGAAGCATTACTCTAGATCTAGATATGATAATATGAACTATATTATATACCGAAAATTGTAAATATACTGTAAACAAAAGTCCATTGTAGCTTATGTTGACCAGAAAGGTTCCTCATACCCAATAAATGCAAAACTACTCAAAACATTGTATCATTTGTTATTTACCCTTCACCCACAATGAAATCACAGCAATTCGCTGAAAAGGTTGATCGAAAAATAAGTCAGTTAATCGACATAAAAAATATCAGACTATTGAAAGTGAAAAACAACACTTCCTGGCAATCGGGTAAGAAATACCTAATCCAAAAAGTATACCAGTGTATATAGTGTTGTGCAGACGACAGCAGGTCAACGTATACGAATCTGTCAAATTTTACCAATCGAAAATCAACCTACCTCGATTGTAATAAGGGTGAAAATCTATTGCAGAAATTTGACAGGTTGTGGTAGCTTGATGTGCTGTCGTCGTACCTAAAGCCATTATTAGATGCTCCATTTTCATGCAAATTAGTGGTCTCTATTGCATATCAAAGGAGTAAAAAGGTAACAAAGTATTTATCCGCATATAACCCGGAAATACTGTGACCTGAAATGGAAAATTAAGTAAAAACAAAAATAGGACACGAAAATCACACTTCCGGCTGAACGGAACCAAAAGTTCGTAGGTATACTTTATTTACCACGTTTAAAATGATGATCATCAAAAATTTTATCAGGTACAGTAAGAAATACTGATAAAACAAAAACATCTTCAGCAAAGATACTTAGGTGCAGCGCCATCTCTTGGCAGACGTCAAAGTAACGAGTTAGAGCTTTTTATGATTAAAAAAGTATGAGGACAGATGGCGCTAGCTACCCTATCATACTAGTTTCAAACAGTTGTTTGTAAGAATTTATAGGTGGCGCTGGTTACAAAATCCTAATTATTATTTGACAAAATTATTGAAATTACTACGATAAGTAGAGAACCTGTGAATTAAAATCCGCTGTAAACGTAGTTGTTGTTACAATATTCCTGGTAAGAAAAGCAAGAAAAAAGTTACTTTCGATAAATCACACCTCTGCTACTCGACGCTAGATGGCCCTGTCGACGATTATAGTAAGATTGTTAAATCATAAACCATAGGCAAAACTGGTTTATTTTTTATTTCTTAGCTATCAAATGTCAAATGAGCTTAGGTGTTCCACTTCACCTCTCTGCATTTTATTAGCTTCAAAATTGTGATATCCTTTTCTGCCTTGTGTAGAATTGATTTGTCTTTCCCACTCGCACAAAATCATGGAACGCACTTTTCTCGTCAAATTTGTTCACGTCACAAGCTGTCATGGAGTGTTGATATAATTTGGTGGAAATTATAAACAATCAGAATTATGGATAATATGAGTTTGAAGGAGATTCAAAGCAAGCTATTGCTATGGGAATCATCAGACAATCCCTTAGCACCACTCACGTCGTATCAAAGAGAAGCTATCCTGGATTTAGAGTCTCTAATACTCGGTGTTCCTACTGACTTGGAAGATGTTTGTATTTTTAAGTTTTCATTTAAAATTGTGTCTAAATACACTTATTTAGGTACTATACCTGGAGATTTTGGGCTAAACTAATTATTGAAAATACCAACTAGTGAGATTTAATAAGATTTCTATGAGTTTATCATGAAAATGTTAAGTAAATATTTTGTTCAACTTATATTAGTTTTTATTTTGCGTATAGAGATTATATAGCGTTTACCAACTCTAATAAGTGCACTATAAAAGTATCTAATCGAGCTACGAAAGGATGAACAGACGTTTTAGTAATAAATAATATACTTTTTAGGACAAAACTGAGAGCTTATCAAATGATGAGGCAGAAAAAAACAATATTCCACCTGTGGACACCACATATGACTTTCTGGAGTGGTACGAGAGCTTGTGTGACAACAACTTGAAGGCTGATGATAAGCCATACGAAGCATACCATAAGCAACTTGATGATAGAAGAAATGAATGTGTTGCGTTGACTGATCAGGTACCTCATGCAATTTGTATTTTTTTTGTTACAAGAAAGATTTGAAGTTATGCCATAAATAGGCTTTTTGAAATTCTTACTTAGAAAAGATATATAGTATCTAAAATGTGAATGAATGAATATTTGATTTAAACTTTAAATGTTGCAACTATCTCCACAGCAAAATAGCCTCATTATGTAAATTCACTGCTATGTCTATCTTATAAATTTACTGTTTTTTTGGATCAGTGAATAGAAGCAGCTGTAATTAAATCATATAAAATATAATCTGCTTCATTCTCTAATATAATTCAATAAAATTCAAACAGACACTATGACATGACAATTCTCACAATACCACTTAATATGTTCCAGATTGGTGCCACCATGTCTGACCTGGAGAAACTGTCAGAACAGTACAACTTTGTGTCAAACAAAACTAATGCATTGCACACTATGAGTGAGCAGTTGCTTGCAGACCAAAACAAACTCTCCAGTATAGGTATAGTATCATAATTATGTTATACTAGCTTCTGCCAGCGGTTTCACCCACGTCCCGTAGGAACTACTTGGCGCACCCGGATAAAAAGTAGCCAATGTTATTCCTCAGTCTATTCTATCTCTGTACCAAATTTCATCAAAATCGGCTCACTGGTTTCACTGACAGACAGAGTTACTTTCGCATTTATAATATTAGTAGGGATATGCTCTTTCTTTCAACGAAAATAAGATAAAGAAGACCCACCTTCAAGAGCAGTCTAGAAAAGAAATAGTCAGACAGATTACTTACAACTCCTTACTAATATTATAAAAATGTGAAAGTAACTTGTCTGTTTTCTGTCTATCCATCTAAATCTACTGAACCAATTTAAATTTACCTTCATTTCACACTGTTTTGAGCCTGAGAAAGCACATGGGCTACTTTTGATCTGGATGCCCAAAGTATTTCCCTTCTTGTATAGCCCAGGGATCTATAAAAGGCTTAGAAAAAAAAGTTATGTTAGAACATAATTTTAGACCATATATTAAGAAAGACTTTTGTATAATGAAAGCCTTATCCCTTTACAGGTGATGACATCAAAACCAAGCTGCACTACTTCACTCAAGTGGAGCACCTGTCACAGCGGCTGAACAGCACCACCATGTCGGTCAACAGTGAGACATTCTTCAATGTGCTGGCCAAGATTGATGAGTGCTTAGACTACATGAGGACTAACGTTAGTAAAGTTGTTATTACTGGCCTATTTACGCAAGTACACCAAAAACATCAGCAAATATCAGTTTTTCTTAACAGAATTCTTTACTTTGAATATTGAACATGAAAATTCATAGTAAACAGGTCTGAGTCTAGTGATAAGAAAACTGATGTCTATGTTGTTGGTAAACTTGAGGCTTAGTGCTGCAGCCATTTCAATTTATTCTACAGCTTTTGTCAAATATCTATTGCAAAGTTGCCAATTCCGCTCCATATAATAGTGTATTGTTTGACTATACAATGTGAAATCACTAGTAGCCAATTTTGGTCACTGACTGGCATTGTATTCATTGGAGAAGGCACAAGGTTCAATCTTCATACTTTCACAGCATGGAACCAAGATAGATATTTTCAAACTCATAATGTAGATATGTGACACTATTTGATACAACCGAATTTAAATAGTTTATTAAAAAGTTTTAACTATCCTTTTGTCAATTTATTATAACATGTACTATTCCATATTTTCAGAATAACTTCAAAGAATCGCACACATATTTAGTGAAGTACCGTCACCTACAAAGCCGGGCCATCTCCCTCATCCGATCCTACGTGACGCACGTGTTGAACCACGCCACAGAACAGATGCTAGCGCCCAAGGACGAGGATCCGAATGACCAGGAGACCATGGACACGGCGTATGCGGTGTACTTCGGCAAGTTCCAGGCGGCGGCGCCTAAGCTTAGGATGGTTATTGGTGAAATTGAGGCGAGGGCTGAGAAGAATGCTGAGTGAGTAGATGATGCTAATTTTAATCATATTTTCTACGGGGTTAGCTCTATATATCAGGGGTAAAACTGACAAAACTTTTTGTTACTAATAGGCTGTTGTAGAATAATGAGGCATGCAGGAAGTGTCTCGTTCCACATGGTTTGAAAAAGTAAATAGGACCTTCTATGGAGAAGAATTTACATAAATACTTACCTAATAGCATTCAAGAGATAGGAGAGTGTTAAAAAAAAGAAAGTCACACATCTTGTTACACTGAAAGTTTATAATATAACATTACTCTGTGGAAGATGATGATCATGTTGGTTTGCTTATTGGATATAGGAATTTGACATTATTTGTATGGTTTAATGTCAGTATTTTATCTCTAGTACGCAAATCAAGAGATAGGACATCTGCCTTAGCTTTTTCCCAACTAAGCTACGGTGGGGTCGGCTCCCAGTCTAACCAGATGCAGCCGAGATAAGTAATTTAAGTCGGTCCATGTAAAACAAACTAGTGTTTTACATGGAACGATGGATGAATTCTGGAAAGTTATTAATTTTGTACCACAAAGTCAAAGCTTTTTATTTCAAATAGGCCTTTGCAACGGCTTCTATGAAACGTCACACTAGTTGCACGGTTCCAAAAAGTTGGTCTCATAGAGAAGAGCCGGCAAGAAACTTCATAGACACTCTTTTTAAAAATTAATATGTTCACAAACATTCTATTATATAATCTATACTAATATATAATCCTCATAAAGTGCTAAATTTTAAAGAGGAAAACTTTGTTTGTTTCTTTGGTTGTAATGAGTAGGCTCAAAAACTACTGAACCGATTTTAAAAATTCTTTCACCATTCGAAAGCTACATTATCCACGAGTGACATAGGCTATATTTTATCCGGGTACGGGCAGTTATTGTCACGGGATGCGAGTGTAATATATATTTATGTATATACTACAGCTACATGTCCTTGCTATCGGACGTGCAGCGCGAGTACGCGTCGCGTCGGTCGCGCGTGGCGGGCGCGGCGACGGGCGGCGCGCTGCAGGCGGCGGCCGCGCGACAGCGCACCGACCACTGCTCCCTCGCGCGGGCTGCGTGCTCGCTGCTGGCGCACGCGTGCAGGGACGAGTGTGCGCTCTACAGCCACTTCTTTGCTAATCCCTCGCCGGCGTTAGAGTAAGTATAAATGAAGATATATAACCTTCATAGCTGACTATAGTGGCGTGGCGCTTCATTGCAAACGCATCATAGGCTTTGGTAAGTAATACTTAGTGAAATAACACACTAGTATAATTGGCGACTATAACATCTAACCTGTATGACCAACACTCAAGACTAGCACACGCATGTAGGGACGAGTGTGCACTGTGCAAAATAAGTGTTTATTACTGCCGACAGTGGCGCCACAGTTGTAAAATTTGTGCTATAAGAAACTCTCGCCAACTTTACAAATACTAATTACACATTTATGAACACCTCTTTGGAGCTGGCAAATAACACCAAATAAATATAATATCACCTATTGATGTTTGTATCTGGTTAACAACAAGAAACTGCCTACCTACTAATATAACCTTTATATTTACAGAGAATACCTGCAGTCGTTATGTACGGGTCTATATGAGACATTACGGCCGCACATCATACACATCAATCACTTGGAAACTCTCGCGGAGCTGTGCGTCATACTCAGAGTGGAAGTCATTGAAGAACAAGTTAATAACGATCGTGAGTATTTACCATCTCATCTGCCTAGCCTTTTCCCAACTATGTTGGGGTTGGCTTCCAGTCTAACCGGATGCAGCTGAGAACCAGTGTTTTACATGGAGCGACTGCTTGTCTGACCTCCAGAACCCAGTTACCTGGGCAACCTGATCTAGAGTATTTACCATTGTGTAAAAATTACTGTGTTCATAAATTTAGTAGTTTTGCAGACTTTTTTGAGGTGCAACGAAAGAGGTGTCAATCTTACTACCTAAAACCTGACTTTGTTCCTTTGAAGACCGGGGTTAGATTTCCAAAAATACTTAACAACTAGCATTCCACAGTCCTAATTTTACAGTATGCCAAGCATTTATATACCAGAGCATATTTATATAGCATATAGACCAGTTTTATCGATAACACACCAGGTTTTTTATCGATATCACATTTTAAATCTTTTCTTAGTGTATCCAAATTTTCGTCTAAAATCATGAGCCTGTCTTAAGCCAGAGGTTTTGAGCTTTCTCTCTATGAAATAAGGTTTTGCCTAGTTCATGGATCCTAAATAGTAATCTGATGTCAATAAATTCCCCCAGCGATCCGCCTGGCAGCGCTGGGCAACTGCGCGCGCGCACTGCTGCAGGACGCGCAGGAGCGGCTGGTGTTCCGCGCGCACGTGCACCTCCGCGCGGACGTGCTGCTCTACCGCCCCGCGCCAGGCGACCTCGCATACCCACACAAACTGCTTATGATGGAGGTCAGTGATGTTTAGACCCGAGTTCACTAACAAAATAAACGTCAGTTTTCTTAAAACGACTGTTTACTATGAGTTTTGATGTTCAAAACAGTCATTTGTTATAAATAATAAAACACGTTCATGCTGTCGGTAAAAATGGCTATCCTTTTTTTTGTTTTTTTCTGTGTTATATTATATGTCAAACGACAACGTGCCTTAAATAATATTGTATAACATTGTGGCGTTTCCGAACGCCACTGCGCTGGCAACATTAAAAAACATAAACCAGAGACACAGACAATTTTTCCGCTGTTACCACGCAAAACTTTCGCTAAAAGTTTTCTCGTGTTGTACGAACAATTATTCTCCACTTTGATTATATTGTCTTTAATTATGTGTGTACTTGTGCTACCTACAATCTAAGTGATTCGGTGAATATACAGTTTGATTATCGGGATCGACTTTTATTACACACTCCCGTGTCCAGTTCCAAAGGGAACCCTGAGTTCCCAAAGTGGTGACCCCGACGTGATTGTGACTTCACATCTCGCAAACCGAAGCTCCATTCTACGAACTTCGCTGCGAACACAATACGAGCTGCCCTGTGGACTTCGAGACGCCATTCATACCTCGCCAATTAGTCGCCGTGGGGTTGGACCCTGCATTTGTGCCCGCCCTGAGTGTTTTTTTGCTAAAAAGCACCACCCACACTCACTACTCACTACACAGTGCATGTGCATCGCCGCCCGACGCCGACTAGCTTCAACTTGTACATACAGGAAAAATCGATAGCATACAAAGTACTTTCAACTCTACCTAGCTACAATCAACAGGAGAATTGTTCCAGCCCCAGTGCCAGCTGACATCAATACGCAAGTACCGCTTGAATATAATCTTCCATGCGTCAACCTGAAACTTCCATATTTATATTTTATATAACTTAAATTTTGAATGTTTCATAATCACAACAAACATCCAATATATATTATGTTACTTTTAAGGCATGCTTACCTAATTTCATAAAGCAATAATTCTAAGTTAAATGTGTTAATTATAAATTTTATTTCATTCATTAATTCATCATAAATACAAACTAACTTTGTATTAAATTCTAAGAATTAACAGCGCTTAAAATAGTAATTTTACTAAAATTTGAAAATTTATTTGCACAATTTCTGTCTTGCCTTTGTGTATGTTAATTTTATTTTATTGTTTTTTTTTTTATTAGCATGCTCAGGTTTTATTTAAAAGTTGTGCTGGTGTTTATTGGTTAATTTTTGTGTTTGCGGGTTTAATTAACTTGTGTTTGTTATATGTTCATCTCCTTCTTTCTGCTCTTACATTTGCCTTGCATATGCAAGGATATATATCCTTGACTGTCAGCTGCACCACTTGCCCACGGTTAGAATAACAACTCCGGGATTAGTTTTGGTGTTTTTGAATATTTGCATGCGTTATTAAGTAATTTCTTGATTATTTGTTTTAACACTTTTTACTATGGCTGAGGAACTAAAAGCACGTATAAATATGCTTGAAGCTGAAAACAAGGCCCTGCGCACACAGCATGTTCTACCTAGTACTTCATCTACACCAGAGATAGCTGCGTCCACATGCAAGGTTTCAGTTAAGCTACCACCGTTTTGGTCTGACAGGGTTACTATCTGGTTTGAACAAGCCGAAGCTCAGTTTCTATTGGCTGGTATAACAACAGACGTCACCAAATACAGTTACATCCTCAGTCAAATCGATACAAAAATAGTTGGAGAAATCGAACACATATTTATAAACCCCCCAGCAGAAGGCAAGTATGAAAGACTCAAAGAAGCCTTAATTAAAAGGTTTTCTATATCTGAAGAGCAACGATTGCGACGGCTGCTAAATGATGAAGAACTTGGTGATAGAACACCTTCCCAGTTCCTCCGTCGCCTTAGATCCATTGCTGGGAAAAATCTGACAGATGACAGCATCCTGCGGCAACTTTGGCTCTGCCGTTTGCCTCAACATGCACAAAGCATCCTAGCCACGCAAGCTGATTTAACTCTGGATAGGGTAGCAGACATAGCAGATAAAATTCTGGAAGCCGAACCAAGCCGTGCAAATGTTTTTGCCACAACAGGAGCTCCCACTCTCAACAATTTGCTAGAACAGATAGAGGAGTTGAGCAACCAAGTCGCCGCTCTAAGGTCAGACCGGTCCCGAGCTCCAAGCCGCAACAGACAGTCTTCGCGAAACAATACTCCAGACCGAGGTGCAAAACTCTGCTGGTACCATCGAAAATTCGGTTACAGGGCCACAAAATGTACATCGCCATGTAACTGGCAGACGGAAAACTCAAGGAGCAGTCAGTAGCGGCGGCGACTGATTGCGAAAACAGTGAACCTCTCAGCCGTCGCCTCTTCATAACTGACCAAGTAACAAAGCGGCAGTTTTTAATTGATACCGGGTCGGACCTCTGTTGCTACCCCCACCGCTGGCTCTCCAGTCAAAGGAAACCTACCGACTACGACCTTTGTGCCGCCAACGGCAGTAGTATACAGACTTTTGGCACAATAACACTGACGCTCAACTTTCGTCTTCGTCGCCAGTTCACCTGGACGTTCATCGTCGCCGATGTCAATAACGCGATTATCGGTTCGGACTTCCTGGCATATTATCACCTCCTTCCGGATTGCCGTACAAAGCGGTTAATAGACGGTGTCACAAACCTTTCGGCCATCGCCTCTACCGCGACGTCGGAACAACCCAGCGTCAAAGCTGTTGCTCCTTCGAATTCTGGTTTCGCTCATTTACTTCACGAGTTTCCAGAAATTACTCACCCTCCTGGCTTCCCTAGGATCATTAAGCATGATACGGTGCATTTCATTAAAACAACGGACGGGCCTCCCATTTCTTGTCGTCCTCGCCGTTTAGCACCTCAGAAACTAAACTCTGCTAAGAAGGAGTTTGAAGAAATGGTTCTGTCTGGCACCGCCCGACCTTCCAAAAGTGCGTGGTCGTCTCCCTTGCATATGACGCTCGCCTTAAAGAAAGACAGCACCTGGCGTCCTTGCGGCGACTACCGCGCTCTGAACGCCCGAACTGTACCAGACCGATATCCTGTCCGGCACATTAACGACTTCTCCCACAATCTCACGGCTCCAAAATTTTCAGCACCATTGATCTCGTAAAGGCCTACCACCCAATTCCTGTTTCAGAGGAAGACATTCCAAAGACAGCCATTATACCCCGTTTGGCCTCTTCGAGTTCCCTTTCATGACCTTCGGCCTTCGTAACGCTGGCCAGACCTTCCAGCGGTTTATCGACGAGGTCACACGGGTCTCGATTCTGTTTCCCGTACGTGGATGACATCCTCGTCCACTCCACAGACGCTGATCATCATCGCGAGCATTTACGCATTCTCTTCGGTCGGTTGCGGGACTACGGTGTGGTGATATAAATCCTTCAAATGTGTTTTTGGTGCAAGTGAAGTGACCTTTCTAGGATTTCATATTAGTCCAGAGGGCACCAAACCTCCCCAAGATCGTGTACAAACCATCTTGACTTCCCACCCCCTAAAACTGTACAGGGTGTGCGCCGATTTCTCGGAATGCTAAATTATTATCGACGATTTCTTCCAAAGCTGCATTATTTCAGGCACCCCTCATAAAAGCCGTTGTTGCCACTAAAGGAAAAGGATCA
>NWSH02000517.1:13835537-13848632 GCA_002382865.2 Heliothis virescens
GAAGTTTGAGTTGTGTGGTCCATGTGTGCCGGTTTACGCGGTGTCGATATTTACGGTCACAATTTTGGGTTTACCTCTAGCGGTAATGTTTTTCCATCACTGGCGCGGTTTACTATACGGTACGGTCCGGAATTATGGCGGCTGTAATGGTCGTCTGACAGAATCATCCCTAAGGAAAACGTGTGTTTGCCGAAGAGAGTTCTCTGAAAATAAATTTTGACGGTTCCGAATGTCGAGATGCAGGGATGGGCGTAGAGTCGACATTCTACGTCGAAGCTGTACAACGAAATCAGCAGGGTCCCGAATTGGTCAGGTTCATCTTGTGCGACGATCATCTCACCGGGCAGGCGGAGAGGTTCTCCGTACAACATTTCAGCGGCTGTGGCTTTCAGGTCTTCCTTAAAAACGCAGACCGCATACCGAGGAGAACCATGGCAACGAGCGAACCAAGAGTCCTGATGACACATGAGGCCGCCTTTAGCTGTCGATGAACTCGTTTCAATCATGCCGTTAGCACAGGCGATGGTAAGCTGTTTTCCTGACTCTTGTGGTTGCAAATGTACCATAAGTCTGCGAAATAGATCAGACTCAAACTGGGTCCCTTGGTCCGTTGGTAATGACTGATGGCACGCCAAAACGGGAAATCCATTCCCGAGTAAAGGTTTCTGCGACCTCTTCTGCAGTTATTGAAACGCATGGCCATACTTCAGGCCATTTCGTAACTCTGTCAATGGCTGTCAGACAGTATCTGTAGTCATTGCAGGTCGGTAAGGGACCTATGATGTTCTATGTTGGACATGTTTAAAACGACCCTTAGGTAATTCCAAAAGCCCAGAGGATGAATTATGCCGCGATACTTTAGACCGTTGACATTCTATGCATTGACGGCCCACTGTTTGCAGTCCTTGTTGATGGAAGGCCAAACGTAGCGTTCAGTTATGAGGCGTGTTGAAGCTCGCCGCACCCAAGGTGGCTTAAGTTATGTAGCTTATCCAAACGTGTCTTTTCGAAGGAAGGGGTCAAGTATGGACGAGCTTGCCGGTAGATTTATCACATGTAATTACAAATTTAGTTCCTGGAATGTTGACTTTAACTAGCTGCAGGCTAGACCTTGTCGAATTAAGTTTGCTAATTCCTGATCTGTGTCCTGTGATTTTGCAAGCGTTTTCCCAATCCTGATCGAGGGCAAATTGCGTCAACGCGCGACATTGCGTCTGCAACAATATTGTCCTCTCCTTTAATATATTGATGTCTGTAGTGAACTGCTTATAAACGACAGTTGGTTTAAATGTGCTGGAGGTAATTTTCTCTGCGTTGGAGGAAAGCGTACAGAAGCGGCTTATGATCTGTAAAAATGGTTACGTGTTGGACCTCGAGGTTGTGGCGGAAATTCTGCACGCTTTCATACACCGCCAACAACTCGCGATAATAAGCCGGCCATTTGTGACTGTTGGTCAGTAAGCTTTTTCTGAAGAAGGCTAGAGGTACCCATTTGCCTTCAACCTCTTGTTGGAGCAGGATCCGATATGGACACTGGAAGCGTCAGTAAACAATCCAGAGGGGCATTGTTTACGGGATGGTGCAGTAGGGTAGCGGTGGCTAGACTCTTTTTGCAGTCATCCAGTTGCTGTAGGAGTTCGGGTGACCATGTAAATGGTTTTGATCCTTTTCTTTAGTGGCAACAACGGCTTTTATGAGGGGTGCCTGAAATAATGCAGCTTTGGAAGAAATCGTCGATAATAATTTAGCATTCCGAGAAATCGGCGCACACCCTGTACAGTTTTAGGGGGTGGGAAGTCAAGATGGTTTGTACACGATCTTGGGGAGGTTTGGTGCCCTCTGGACTAATATGAAATCCTAGAAAGGTCACTTCACTTGCACCAAAAACACATTTGAAGGATTTATCACCACACCGTAGTCCCGCAACCGACCGAAGAGAATGCGTAAATGCTCGCGATGATGATCAGCGTCTGTGGAGTGGACGAGGATGTCATCCACGTACGGGAAACAGAAATCGAGACCCGTGTGACCTCGTCGATAAACCGCTGGAAGGTCTGGCCAGCGTTACGAAGGCCGAAGGTCATGAAAGGGAACTCGAAGAGGCCAAACGGGGTAATAATGCTGTCTTTGGAATGTCTTCCTCTGAAACAGGAATTTGGTGGTAGGCCTTTACGAGATCAATGGTGCTGAAAATTTTGAGCCCGTGAGATTGTGGAGAAGTCGTTAATGTGCCGGACAGGATATCGGTCTGGTACAGTTCGGGCGTTCAGAGCGCGGTAGTCGCCGCAAGGACGCCAGGTGCTGTCTTTCTTTAGCGTCATATGCAAGGGAGACGACCACGCACTTTTGGAAGGTCGGGCGGTGCCAGACAGAACCATTTCTTCAAACTCCTTCTTAGCAGAGTTTAGTTTCTGAGGTGCTAAACGGCGAGGACGACAAGAAATGGGAGGCCCGTCCGTTGTTTTAATGAAATGCACCGTATCATGCTTAATGATCCTAGGGAAGCCAGGAGGGTGAGTAATTTCTGGAAACTCGTGAAGTAAATGAGCGAAACCAGAATTCGAAGGAGCAACAGCTTTGACGCTGGGTTTTTCGACGTCGCGGTAGAGGCGATGGCCGAAAGGTTTGTGACACCGTCTATTAACCGCTTTGTACGGCAATCCGGAAGGAGGTATAATATGCCAGGAAGTCCGAACCGATAATCGCGTTATTGACATCGGCGACGATGAACGTCCAGGTGAACTGGCGACGAAGACGAAAGTTGAGCGTCAGTGTTATTGTGCCAAAAGTCTGTATACTACTGCCGTTGGCGGCACAAAGGTCGTAGTCGGTAGGTTTCCTTTGACTGGAGAGCCAGCGGTGGGGGTAGCAACAGAGGTCCGACCCGGTATCAATTAAAAACTGCCGCTTTGTTACTTGGTCAGTTATGAAGAGGCGACGGCTGAGAGGTTCACTGTTTTCGCAATCAGTCGCCGCCGCTACTGACTGCTCCTTGAGTTTTCCGTCTGCCAGTTACATGGCGATGTACATTTTGTGGCCCTGTAACCGAATTTTCGATGGTACCAGCAGAGTTTTGCACCTCGGTCTGGAGTATTGTTTCGCGAAGACTGTCTGTTGCGGCTTGGAGCTCGGGACCGGTCTGACCTTAGAGCGGCGACTTGGTTGCTCAACTCCTCTATCTGTTCTAGCAAATTGTTGAGAGTGGAGCTCCTGTTGTGCAAAAACATTTGCACGGCTTGGTTCGGCTTCCAGAAATTTTATCTGCTATGTCTGCTACCCTATCCAGAGTTAAATCAGCTTGCGTGGCTAGGATGCTTTGTGCATGTTGAGGCAAACGGCAGAGCCAAAGTTGCCGCAGGATGCTGTCATCTGTCAGATTTTTCCCAGCAATGGATCTAAGGCGACGGAGGAACTGGGAAGGTTTCTATCACCAAGTTCTTCATCATTAGCAGCCGTCGCAATCGTTGCTCTTCAGATATAGAAAACCTTTTAATTAAGGCTTCTTTGAGTCTTTCATACTTGCTCTGCTGGGGGTTATATAATATGTGTTCGATTTCTCCAACTATTTTTGTATCGATTTGACTGAGGATGTAACTGTATTTGGTGACGTCTGTTGTTATACCAGCCAATAGAAACTGAGCTTCGCTTGTTCAAACCAGATAGTAACCCTGTCAGACCAAAACGGTGGTAGCTTAACTGAAACCTTGCATGTGACGCAGCTATCTCTGGTGTAGATGAAGTACTAGGTAGAACATGCTGTGTGCGCAGGGCCTTGTTTCACTTCAAGATATGATATTACTGTGCTTTAGTTCCTCAGCCATAGTAAAAAGTTGGTTCACGCTCAAGGTCTACATAGGCCCTCGCGCACACAGCGATGTTCTACCTACGTACTTCATCTACACCAGAGATAGGGCTGGTCCACATGCAAGGTTTTCAGTTAAGCTACCACCGTTTTGGTCTGACAGGCGTACTATCTGTGTTTTGAACAAGCCGAAGCTCAGTTTCTTATTGGCTGGTATAACAAACAGACGTCACCAAATACAGTTTACATCCTCAGTCAAATCGAATACAAAAATAGTTTGGCGAGAAATCGAACACATTATTTACTAAAGCCCCCAGCAGAAGGCAAGTATTGAAAGACTCAAAGAAGCCTTAATTAAAGGTTTTCTATATCTGAAGTGAGCAACGATTGCACGGCTTGCTAAATGATTGAAGAACTTGGTGATAGAACTACCTTCCCCAGTTCCTCCGTCGCCTGTTAGATCCATTCTGGGGAAAGAAAATCTGACATATGACAGCATCCTGCGGCAACTTTGGCTCTTGCGTTTGCCTCAACATGCACAAAGCATCCTAGCCACGCAAGCTGAATTTAACTTCTTGGATAGCGGTAGCAGACATCACGCAGGATAAAATTACTAGGAAGCCGAACAAGCCGTGCAAATGTTTTTGCCAACAACAGGAGCTCCCACTCTCATACAATTGTCAAACAGATAGAGGAGTTGAGCAGACCAAGTCGCCGCTCTAAGGTCAGACCGGTCCGAGCTCCAAGCCGCAACAGGACAGTCTTTCGCAAACAATACTCCAGACCGAGGTGCAAAACTTCGCTGGTACCATCGAAAAATTCGCGGTTAACAGGGCCACAAAATGTACATCGCCATGTAACTGGCAGACGGAAAACTCAAGGAGCAGTCAGTAAGCGGCGGCGACTGATTTGCGAAAAACAGTGAACCTCTCAGCCGTCGCCATCTCATAACTGACCATAGTAAACAAAGCGGCAGTTTTTAAATTGATACCGGTCGGACCTCTGTTGCTAACCCCCACCGCTGGCTCTCCAGGTCCAAAAAGGGAAACATACGACTACGACCTTTGTGCCGCCAACGGGCAGTAGTACTACAGGACTTTTGGCACAATTACACACTTGACGCTCAACTGTTCGTCTTCGTCGCCAGTTCCACCTGGACGTTCATCGGCCGGATGTCAATAACGCGCATTATCGGTTCGGACTTCCTGGCATATTTCATCACCTCCTTCCGGATTGACCGTACAAAAGCGGTTATAGACGGTGTCAACAAAAACCTTTCGGCCATTCGCCTCTACCGCGACGTCGAACCAACCCAGCGTCAAAGCTGTTGTTTCCTTCGAATTCTGGTTTCGCTCATTTACTTCACGAGTTTTCCAGAAATTACTCACCCCTCCTGGCTTCGCCTAGTATCATTTAAGCATGATACGGATGGCATTTTCATTAAAACAACGGGACGGGCCTCCCATTTCTTGTCGTCCTCGGCCCGTTTAGCAACCTACAGACACACTAAAACTCTGCTACAGAAGGAGTTTTGAAGAAAAGGGGTCTTGTCTAGGCACCTCCGGCCCGACCTTCCAAAAGTGCGTTTGGTCGCTCTCCCTTGGCATATGACGCTAAAGAAAGACAGCACCTGCGCGTCCTTGCGGCGACTACCGCGCTCTGAACGCCCCGAACTGTACCAGACCGATATTCAACTGTTCCGGCACATTAAACGACTTCTTCCCACAATCTCACGGTCCAAATTTATTCAGCACCATTGATCTCGTTAAAGGCCTACCACCAAATTTCCTGTTCTAGAGGAAGACATTCCAAAAACAGCCATTATTACCCCGTTTGGCCTCTTCGAGTTCCCTTTCATGACCTTCGGCCTTCGTAACGCTGGCCAGACCTTCCAGCGGTTTATCGACGAGGTCACACGGGGTCTCGATTTCTGTTTCCCGTACGTGGATGACATCCTCGTCCACTCCACAGACGCTGATCATCATCGCGAGCATTTACGCATTCTCTTCGGTCGGTTGCGGGACTACGGTGTGGTGATAAATCCTTCCAAATGTGTTTTTGGTGCAAGTGAAGTGACCTTTCTAGGATTTCATATTAGTCCAGAGGGCACCAAACCTCCCCAAGATCGTGTACAAACCATTCTTGACTTCCCACCCCCTAAAACTGTACAGGGTGTGCGCCGATTTCTCGGAATGCTAAATTATTATCGACGATTTCTTCCCAAAGCTGCATTATTTCAGGCACCCCTCATAAAAGCCGTTGTTGCCACTAAAGGAAAAGGATCAAAACCATTTACATGGTCACCCGAACTCCTACAGCAACTGGATGACTGCAAAAAGAGTCTAGCCACCGCTACCCTACTGCACCATCCCGTAAACAATGCCCCGCTTGGATTGTTTACTGACGCTTCCAGTGTCCATATCGGATCCTGCCTCCAACAAGAGGTTGAAGGCAAATGGGTACCTCTAGCCTTCTTCAGCAAAAAGCTCACTGACCAACAGACACAATGGCCGGCTTATTATCGCGAGTTGTTGGCGGTGTATGAAAGCGTGCAGAATTTCCGCCACATCCTCGAGGTCCAACACGTAACCATTTTTACAGATCATAAGCCGCTTCTGTACGCTTTCCTCCAACGCAGAGAAAAATTACCTCCAGCACAATTAAACCAACTGTCGTTTATAAGCCAGTTCACTACAGACATCAAATATATTAAAGGAGAGGACAATATTGTTGCAGACGCAATGTCGCGCGTTGACGCAATTGCCCTCGATCAGGATTGGGAAACGCTTGCAAAATCACAGGACACAGATCAGGAATTAGCAAACTTAATTCGACAAGGCTCTAGCCTGCAGCTAGTTAAAGTCAACATTCCAGGAACTAAATTTGTAATTACATGTGATAAATCTACCGGCAAGCTCCGTCCATACTTGACCCCTTCCTTCCGAAAAGACACGTTTGATAAGCTACATAACTTAAGCCACCCTGGTGCGCGAGCTTCCACACGCCTCATAACTGAACGCTACGTTTGGCCTTCCATCAACAAGGACTGCAAACAGTGGGCCCGTCAATGCATAGAATGTCAACGGTCTAAAGTATCGCGGCATAATTCATCCCCTCTGGGCAATTTTGGATTACCTAAGGGTCGTTTTAAACATGTCCACATAGACATCATAGGTCCCTTACCGACCTGCAATGACTACAGATACTGTCTGACAGCCATTGACAGAGTTACGAAATGGCCCGAAGTATGGCCAATGCGTTCAATAACTGCAGAAGAGGTCGCAGAAACCTTTACTCGGGAATGGATTTCCCGTTTTGGCGTGCCATCCGTCATTACCACGGACCAAGGGACCCAGTTTGAGTCTGGTCTATTTCGCAGACTTATGGTACAATTTGCAACCACAAGAGTCAGGACAACAGCTTACCATCCCTGTGCTAACGGCATGATTGAACGAGTTCATCGACAGCTAAAGGCGGCCCTCATGTGTCATCAGGACTCTTGGGTTCGCTCGTTGCCCATGGTTCTCCTCGGTATGCGGTCTGCGTTTAAGGAAGACCTGAAAGCCACAGCCGCTGAAATGTTGTACGGAGAACCTCTCCGCCTGCCCGGTGAGATGATCGTCGCACCAGATGAACCTGACCAATTCGGGGACCCTGCTGATTTCGTTGTACAGCTTCGACGTAGAATGTCGACTCTACGACCCATCCCTGCATCTCGACATTCGGAACCGTCAAAATTTATTTTCAGAGACCTCTCTTCGGCAACACACGTTTTCCTTAGGGATGATTCTGTCAGACGACCATTACAGCCGCCATATTCCGGACCGTACCGTATAGTAAACCGCGCCAGTGATGGAAAAACCATTACCCTAGAGGTAAACCACAAAATTGTGACCGTAAATATCGACCGCGTCAAACCGGCACACATGGACCACACAACTCAAACTTCTAACGAGCACAATAACAGGTTCCCAGAACCCACGACAACACACACAACCATTAACCCTCCTAGGAGACCAACGGAGCATGAGAAGTCCAGTCTAAGTGAGCACAAATTGCCCTATACCACTCGTTCCGGTAGACGAGTTAAATTTAAGGAACTCCCCGATTATGAGTAAGTAATCGGGTTATCCTTCTCCGTGGGGGGGTGGTGTGGCGTTTCCGAACGCCACTGCGCTGGCAACATTAAAAAACATAAACCAGAGACACAGACAATTTTTCCGCTGTTACCACGCAAAACTTTCGCTAAAAGTTTTCTCGTGTTGTACGAACAATTATTCTCCACTTTGATTATATTGTCTTTAATTATGTGTGTACTTGTGCTACCTACAATCTAAGTGATTCGGTGAATATACAGTTTGATTATCGGGATCGACTTTTATTACACACTCCCGTGTCCAGTTCCAAAGGGAACCCTGAGTTCCCAAAACATCATCATCTACCTAACCTCAGCAGCATGCAGTTTGGTATCTGGCAACTGCCTATCTAAACTCCCCTTTCCAGTTACCTCCTTAATAATAAAGAACGGTTGTTAGACTTTCTGACCATGCATGGTTGTATTGGCAAGAATTCCTCACGAATATGAATTTAGAATTGAAAATTACGCTGCTGAAATTCTTCCCTTTTCCCTTTCACAGCAAATCGCGATGTCAATTCAAGAGCAATCCCTCAAACGTAGCGACTCCCGCAACTCCATGATATCTGACATCTCAGCCACATCGCAAGAAGTTGCCAACATCAACGTGGAGGCCCAGCGCAGGCCTCAGGCTTCACCCGCAGACCTCCACGGCATGTGGTACCCTGGAGTCCGGAGAACCCTAGCAGCACTATCAAGATTATACCGCTGTTTAGAGAAGAAAGTCTTCCAAGGGTTGGCTCAAGAAGCTATATCTCTATGCGTGCGAAGTGTTGACAGCGCTGCTAAGCAAATCTCAGCGAACACAACAAATATAGATGGTGAACTGTTCCAAATAAAACATCTTCTGATCCTTCGAGAGCAAATTGCTCCGTTCCAAGTGGACTTTATAGTGAAGGAAACGACGTTAGACTTTAGTAATATGAAGAATGCGGCGTATGGCCTCATTCAGAAGCCGAGGCAGATATTTTCGCTGAACAGTAATAATGCTTTGCTAGAGTTCTTGTTGGAGGGTACTCCGATGGTGAGGGAACATCTCTTGGACTCCAGGAAGGAGGTCGATAGGCAGCTGAAGAGTTGCTGCGAAACATTCATCAAAGATGCCACTGAAATACTTGTTGGGCCCATGATTGCTTTTATTGAAAAGGTGAGTAGGGGATACGTGTTTATTTTATTGAGAGTTTAGCAGTCATGGAATAAAAATATCTTTCTATGCTTCAAGCCCTCTGAAAAACAGGGATGGTGTACTTTTATAAAAAGGAACACTAGTCTTTCACATCTATTCAAATAAACAAAATAATAAAAAAAAAACAGTTTTAATGCTGTAATGTAGGCGGGAAGACCACGGAAGAGAGGCAAGACATACTTATAACTAGACCTATTTTTACGCAAAGTAAAGAAAATCATAAAAATTTGCAATTTACAGTCGACTAATAATTTTTCATACCTAATTCACAATATAAATTAAACGTTTTCAGGCCACAGCATTCACCCCGATAGAGCAACTGAAGTCCCAGCCGTGGGCCACGCCGGAGGAGATGGCGGCCGCCGTGAAGGAAGCTCAGAAGAAGATCCGCGCCCACCTCGCACCACTACAACGGTCCATGCAGCTGTACTTAGCTAACAAGGAGACTGAGTTTATATTGTTCAGGCCTATTCGGGTTAGTGTTATTTGCGTTGTTAATTTGGGCATAGTTTACGATATATAGGACAAACGTGAACTGTGTTGTAGACCCTTTAAATAAAGATTTAAAAAGCTCAGTTTCTAGGGTCAATAAGGACAGTTTCACTATGCGTATCTGCTCAAGGTTTAGCAAAGAGACAAGTTGTAAAAACGTGGCGGGCGTACGAAATAGGGGTAAAAAAAAGATTTTCATTTCTTTCTCTTTATTAACACCTATACTGATTATTTAAGAATAAGGCGCGCTTCTTTTAAAACATAGTCTTAGCCGTGACTTGTGCCTTAGAACTATCGAACATTGTTGCCTACTTTTCGGAGCTGCTAGCATAATGAGACATGAGCTTGGTCAATTTTTATATTACAGTAGACGTAACGTGCGTTCTCCGCTTCATCGATCGATACCAAGATGCAGTGAAACGATGTGTTCGGTCACTGACCTAATTCGAGAGTCTAGCCAATACATTCAGAAAACTTCGTTCTACATTTCAACTTGATGTTTAAGTTTTCAGTAAAATACGATAAATGAACAACAATTCATACATTTTCCTGCTTATAAATACAAAGTAATAAAATGATCCTTTACTATTTTCAGAATAATGTCGTGGGATACTTCTTACAAATTGAACAGCTACTTACAAATGCTGGCTATACAGACGAGGACGCCCTCATCGTGGCCTGTCCTACCCCCGAACAGGTCTCGGTCTTCATATCCTCAGCCAGTCTCATCAGCCATAGTGAACCAGTGCAGCCTTATGGCAGTAAGATCAAGCCCAGTGTTATTAGGAAACCTAGCGTAACTAGTGTTAAGGAGAAAGAGGAAAATACTGGTTCGGATGCTAATAATAGCTCTGTTACTATTTAGATTTGGTCAAGTTGAATATGTATTGTAGATTATAATATGATGTAGTATCCTTGTATTGTATTTATTATGTTAATGTTGAGAATGACACAGTAGTGTGTAATATTTGATTTTGTTGTGAAACTCTCTTGAATTTTTTTTTGGGTTAGAACCAACTTGAATTATTTATTTCTTGAATGTTATTTTATGTTATTTACATGCCTACTTCAATATTGTATTATAAAAATATGAATTGTTATCCAATACAAAAATAACAAAATACAAATTATGTTTATTTACATGTTTATTTCTTATTCTTCTATAATAAATACAGATTCCACCAAGACATTGTGTTTTATTACAATAAAACTACAGACATTGGGAGAAAAATGTTTAATGCGTTTTTTTTTCCGATCTTAACTGATTTAAATAATGTTTTATTGTTTCTATAATGTACAACTACAATTGTTTACACCCTAAGCCAGTACATTCCAGCGCGGATCCTAGTGTAGTCTGGCAGTGCTTCAGTAGGCCCAACGGTGGCCACAGCGGGGCAGCGGTCGTACAGGTACTTGTAGCACACATCACGCACATTCTGCACAGAGACAGCTTCAATACGGGCATCAAGCTCATGGATGGGGATGCGACGGTTGTAGCACAACATTTGACGACCAATGTCTTCACACACAGGGGTGGTGCCATCCAGCTGAAGAAGCATGTTGGTCTTGAGGAGGTTCCTGGCACGCTCAACCTCACCCTCAGTGACTGATGTGCAGAGCTTCATCCACTCCTTCTGGACATTGTACAGCATATCTTCCAACTGCATGGGTTCAGCTACAAAGTAAATGCCCCAAAGTCCAGTGTCCTTGTAACATGTGTTGAAGGACTGGAAGCTGTGGCAAAGATTGCCAGCAGACGCAGCACGGGCCAGGAAGGAGGCGTTGTTGACGCCACCACCCTGGGAGCGGTCCCAAGCTCCAATGAGAGTGTTGGCAACCATCAGAGGAATGTTGTCAGCGTCAGTCCATCCTGCACCCTCAACAGCAATAGCAACATGAGCGAGGGGCATGGAGTCATCACGCACTCTGATCTCTGAGCCAGTGTAACGGCATGGGGTCAGCTCTACATCAGACACTGTGTTCTTGAGACCACTGAAGTGCTTGTTGGCAAGGTCAACCAGCCTCTGGTGGTCAACTCCACCGGCTCCAGCAAGAACAATGCGAGCAGGCTGGTAGTGGGTCTTGATGTAATTTTGAAGGTCAGCCTTGGAGATCTTCTTGATGTTCTTGGTAGGTCCTAGGATGGTCTGGCCCAAGGGTGTACCTTGGAAGGCTGTGGCATGAAGGTGATCAAATACAACTTCTTGTAGGTTACTTTCAACATCTTGCATTTCGCGAAGAATGACACCTCGTTCTCGTTCGATTTCGGGCTCTGCGAGCGATGAGTTCTGAATAATGTCAGCAAGGATCTCAACGGCGGCAGGTACGTCGTTAGCAAGGCATTTAGCGTAAAACACGGTCTGTTCGCGAGAGGTGTACGCGTTCAAATGAGCACCCATGTTTTCTACGAGTAGTTCTAAGTCGGTTTGCGACCTCTTGCTTGTACCTTTGAACGCCATGTGTTCAAGGAAGTGGGCTACTCCATTGTTCTTGGAGTTTTCGTACCTGGATCCGGCGTCAATCCACAGTCCTACGGTGGCGGTCGCAGCACCGGAATCTTCAGACGCAACGCGGATTCCATTATCTAACACTGAGAGTTTTGTTGGTGGGACGTTGACTAATGCCTCCTTGTAACCTGCGGCTGTGGCCAAACAACGCACCTGATTGCCCTGTTTTGAGACTAATCTCAAAGTAGTCGCCAACTTCAACATTTTTGCTGTGATTCTGATCCTTAATATTATAAATTTTTGCTCGCAGATTTACGTAATAAATGGGCAATAGTTCCAAGACGTCAAAAAAGGTTGAAGTGAAAATGTTACCACAGTATTTTCCGAAAATCTACCTTTCTTGAATTCTGATTCCGATTGGATTATTCTTAAGGTCCATTCGACCACTAGAAGCGGGAAATTCAAATATGAAATGTTTTTTTCATGTTTTACCTAAGTTAACATTCAATATGAGGCGTGATCTTATGATTACAAAGTAATTTCTGATGTCCTTGTTTAACTCCGAAACTTGTTACAATTCAAATGTAACTGTAAAAAACTTTTTATTGCGAAATATCATAGTTTATACAGTTACATTTGAAACTTAGGCGATAATTATTATAATAACTGTGTTTTTTTTTTCAAAATGCGTAAATATTTTTTTCTTAAAACTATCTATCACTGTTGTATGCATGTATTAAACAATCGTTTGTCATTGATTTCTAATGATTAGGTAACTAGGTGATTAGGTAAAAGGCTTGATAGTGGGTTAANACTTAGGCGATAATTATTATAATAACTGTGTTTTTTTTTTCAAAATGCGTAAATATTTTTTTCTTAAAACTATCTATCACTGTTGTATGCATGTATTAAACAATCGTTTGTCATTGATTTCTAATGATTAGGTAACTAGGTGATTAGGTAAAAGGCTTGATAGTGGGTTAAGTCTCTTGGTCCACCATCTGATGAGTACTTGTGGTTTGGATTGGAACCA
>NWSH02000517.1:13869906-13888591 GCA_002382865.2 Heliothis virescens
AAGCTAAATTGATGAAAATTATAGCTGTTTCTGCCCTTCGTTTTGTGACGGTGTCGCTGTTTTTCACACGTACAGCTTTATATAGCTTTCTCGCGCGTAAGTAAGTCCGATAAGTGTTCACTTTTGCCGATAGATGGCGTTGTCCATACATTCTAAAAAGGCACTCAATGCAATGCAATGGTATAATAAGTCTGAAACATCTCGAATCGTCTCGCGCAACCCATCGTTTCCCCGGGCTCCTAGAATTCGACATCAGATCAGATGTTTAAGATCTTTCATTTTGATGACCCGTTATCGCTGGCATAAGCGACATGTTCCGCGTACGAAGTCGCGGGCAGAAGCTAGTATCTAATACCAGAATGGTTCAAGGACCTTAGTTTGACGTCATCCATCAGTAGATTAGTCGAGGTGGTCTAGTCCATTTATTGATTAGTACTGTACTGGCTAAGTGTTTCAGTAAGGCCACGGGTAAGGCTTTTAATAATATCGCCTTGGTATGTCCTTGAAGGAACACGTGTATTGAAAGTGACTAGAAAATATTTTTGTTTAGCTTGAATTTAGCGGAGCAAGAAAGCTTTTTAATTGCAAGATAGATTTATCGAAAGAATGATCCTAATCCTACTAATATTAGCAGTATTTTAGAATAACATATAGGCTGCTCATTATCCAGGTGTAGAAAATAGTTCCCTCAGGAAGCGGATGAAACCGCTTGTAGAAAAGAAGTCTCCAAGCGGTTATAGTCTTAACTACATGTCTGAAATAATAGTCAATCAATTCCTGCATGATTAATTAAATTGCTCGTCAATTTCCTAACACATGTTTAGAAAGGGCACGCACTACCTTACATCATTGTACATATGTGGGTCAACATATGACCTCGGTATGGTCATACAAGGCTAAAAGGGCCCAGTTGAACAAACTGAAAGCTATGACAAGGTCATGTCATGTATAATGATAGTACTGAATATATTTGATGTATGGTGTAATTCTGAATGAATGAATGATTCTATAGGGAATGATAAAGCGATTTTGTGAACACGTAACGGTATCCACGTTCATGAAAAATTCAGCCAGCTACATTAACGCCCTGTTTCACGGGTTACAGATAGACTTCTGATGCTGATGCCATAGATAAGTAATGAAAATGAAAAACATCACTATGGCACTATCTGTTAGATGTGTTTGTGTGTAAGAACGTGTGGTCTCTAATGAGGTTTTGTGTTCCAATAAACGTAATATCTAATGACAAACATTAAATTATGTCAGGCTAATCCCACGATATTTGATGATTGGTGAACAAACCTTCAGTATTTAAATAGCTATTATAAAATAATTAATATCAAACGAATATGTTTCAACACATGCCTATTGCCTTGTGGTTTTGTATGACTCTCTTTGGCCTTGCCTCAAAGGTGTTTACGAAGTTGGTTGCTTTTTTTTTGCGTTTTTCCTTGATGTAGTCATCCTCGATTTGAAGAAAACCTCTTTTTGAGTGGTTAACATTTTATTGACTTTCCTCATGTAGCTGAAATTTTAATTGGTTAATACATTCTGAACTGTCCTGAAAGTTTAAAACGGTCCTGTTTATCACTCTTGCAAATGGTTGAACCGATTTAAATGAAGCTTGGGGGAAATATAGCTTATGTCAGATTAACGTATAGACTGCTTTTGTAAAGTTGTTCCCTCGGGAAGCGGGTGAAATACCTAGCAGAAGCTAGTTATAATACTCTTAAATAAGATATGTACATAATGTTTGAAGATGGACCTCATGCATTATCAAATCAAATCAAAATCAAAATACCTTTATTTTCAGGCTACATTGGCCCATAGATATATACCTTATAGACTAACATATATATTATAAAATACACATGCTACTGTGGAACTGAAGTAGATAACAATATAATTGGGTCTGTTTCGCATACCAAGTGCTTGAACCAGTTCAAACCGGTCAGCTGATATTCACACCGGTTCATAAGTTCATAGATATGGAATTTGGATTGCGATACATTCACATGACAACACTGAAATGAGTTTTATTTCAATAGGAGAAGGAACCAAAATTGATTGGCAGGAAATTGAACTGTTAATGCTACTAATGTTGGAGGTATAAACGCGAAAGTTTGCATTTATGAATGTATAGGTGTGGATAATTTTCCTCTTACGTGCTAAAACTGTTCGATGGATTTTGGTAACACTTTGGCAGTATTTACAAGTATTTGCGAGAAGTCGTTCCTTAGGGAAGCGGGTGCCGCTGGTGGAAGCCGTTACTTAAATGGTTTTCAAGCATGTTTCAGTCCAGAATCTCATAGTATTGTAGTTTTAAAGTAACCTTTGGCAAATGTCAAACTGGATGGTGATGAAATTCTAGCTGTCGTTGCAACAGATATATGTATTTGCATATTGTTCAACTTATGTCCATTCTATGAACATAGTGTCAGTTTTGTTAGAATTTAAAAGTACCTATAATGCCGAATGAAGTAGGCTTTGATTAAAAAAATGTTCTCATTAATCACGAAGGAAAGTTTTGAGCATTAATGTGGATGATTATCTTGGAAGGGGATGACCAAAGGTACGATGGATAGATTGTGTGAAAGTCGATATGGCTAGGAAGAATGTAACTTGTGAGATGACGGCAGGAAGAAAACATGCTGCGTTGACCCCAAATAAATTGGGATAAAGGCAAGAAAATGATCTTAATAATCACTATATGTGGTCGACAAAATTATATAGAATTATTAACAAAACAAGGATTGAGTGTTTACAATATTTTAAGCAAGTCATTGTTGTTTTAAATTCTTTACTGTGTCACATTATGTTTTGTTATCAAACTTTAAGACCCCGATTAAGATGCTTCGTCTCTTCTCTCTATCATTTAGAGTGAGGCCATTTTAATCACGGGTTACATTTCCGTCAAAATATAGACACAAGAACATTCCGGAAGGTGTCAAATCGATACAATCGATTTATCAGTTTTTGGGAGACGTTGCCGGAATCGATCGAGATAAGACAGTCATCGATTTAATAAATCTGTTGAGATTGTGCATCGAGATGGATTGGCACATGCTAGCTTTAGCCACGGCTCATAATTCTTTATTTTTTGCTTTATTTATTAGTCATGTTGGTTTTTATTCCAAAAAAAATTCAAAGCTATAAATAGATTAATTTCAAAGCATCAAAATGATTTCGTGATCGTTGCTAAAACTGACTATATCTTTCCAACACGTAACTACAATAACTTGGGATTTCCAATAGAAGTAATCATGTTTCTGTTGTAAATATTTGTTCAGGAGATATTTGTTTAGAAACTGCGTTCTAGCACTTATTCGTGGTTATAGCGAGCTTCCATAATGCTACCTACCTACCAGAGCAAAAATATAAGAACATGCGCAATAGGACGAAATCGCGGTATCGCCAGATATCACTGACAGTCGGATAAATCCCCCGTATTAATATTATTTAGAGTCAATAAAAAACCTTTCTTCATGTCTATTTTTTATCATGCGATCTAAGCCTAAAAATATAAAGTTCGAAGGCTGAAATTTCGTGACAAATGTCATGCTACCAAAGTTAGGCGTAGGGTGGGTTGTATTAGAATGTTTTGACCTTCATTTCGAGCACTTGGTGACTGGTTTTCGAAGCCTGTTCAACGGCCTAATTGGTCATTGTTGTCTGCAGCTAAGTTATGACAATACTGGATATCTTTTCAAGTGTTTGAGTAAAGCTGGCCGTTAATTATGGCACTTTCAAGCTTCGATTATCGTTGGTTAAGTGTTTGGTTAGCTAATTGCACCGCGCTTGCAATGACCAGACAGATTGCACGTATTTCATTCGCCTGATTCGGTGTTTAGGCTAGAATAATGAAATGTTAGGTCTAATTACTTGCTAGTTTTGTGTGCATTTGGACTGCAATGTGGCGGTTTTAATAGTACTTTTATAAGCGTTATGACCTTCTCAAATTCCTGGTCTTTGTGTACTGATTTTAAATCAGAAAGTTATTCTGTTAGATGCAATGCAATATAACCAATTTTACTAAAATTGTATTTAGGTAAATTCTATGCCATTTTATTTAATGTTTTTACTTCATTACACGACAAAAAAGTTTGTCATGCAAAATATGGGCGCAGCAAAGCATCTCGGTACCAAAATATTAACAATACCTACATTTAATGTTTACTTTACATGCAATACATAAGTCCTTAATCTGGACTCGTAATAAATCTCATCGCTTATCTGCTATGTATGACTCTGATGTCACAGATAACGGTCTAAAAGTATCCACAAATATTTACGTGAATTGCAAACCTAGGGATTTTGATGCAATAATATTGTTATTTTGCTATAAAATGCTAGAACATATTAGTCGTATATTGAATAACTTGTCTTCTCTTTCTGAGAGACTGTGGTCACACGCACAAGGATCAAATGTAGAACCTATTTTTTATTCGAATAGGCCTCTTATATACACAAGTTTTTTTTGCTGTCAAATGTACGGTAAATTCAACGTACGTAGGCACGGACCGGTCAATTTGACGTGCCTTGAACAAAGCGGGAGGTTTTTTTAACGCCACGACAAATGCCGAACAAGAACTCTTAGGTACAGACGACAGCAGGTCAACGTATACGAATCCGAAAAGACAACGTATACGAAATTTGACAGATTGTGGTAACTTAATGTGCTATTCTCTGTACTTACTTTTTCAGGAAAACGTTTGCAAGTTTTTCACGTCAACACGCCTGAAAACATACAACATACATAATACCTATTATGATTCTGTACAAAGCCGGAAAAAACTAATTTCCTTCAATTTCGTGTGACGTGCGATGCAATACAATATTGGTGTTTTTTTTTCTAAATAGCACTTATTATTCACATTACTAATGATTGATGTAACCTTGGCATCCTATGTAAGATCAAATTCGTAGTCGGTCGTACCATTTTACTAGTGAAATGACAAATGTTAAAATAGAACTGAGTACTAGAATACACTACACTTTTAGGCATGTTTACAACAAACTGGTACAAAGTTTCCAGTTCGTTTAAAAATGGTAATGGAATACTAAAAATTTAGATCACATTTACAAATTATAGAATGAAGTGCAGCTCCAATTAAATTGATAACCCTCATTTTCAGGTGTAAGTGCCTAATTAGGTATCGCTAAACGTAACTAAAACAGCAAGCAAAAAGAAACTAAACTTTTTTTGAAAAACAAAAACTTTATCATTTTCAAGAAAACACTTCTTTGAGATATCTTGTAAGGAATATTATATCTAAAATATTGGTGCTAATGTATCCCGTGTCACGTTCCAGGGTTTCGTCCCCGGCATGTTCGGAGTGTCTCACGGAGCGCTGCAGTTCATGACGTACGAGGAGATGAAGAACAGGTACAACCAGTACAGGAACCTGCCGATTGATATCAAATTGGTGAGTAAAACAAACATCTACAGTATAAAGGGAGACTGGTAATTTGACCTATTAAAAAAATCCTTTAAGTCGTGGTCACAGCTTAAAAATCGTCCATTATTGGACAAAAGTCCCCAAGCTGGGGGCCTTTGTCCAGAATTTTTTGCCTTTACTTCTACTTGATGTAGGTTAATTTGTGTCAATTTATTAAAAATATAGCATTTTTCAAAGAATAGTCAAAATTACGCCCTTAATCCCATCCTGTATACCTTGAATATTGCTTAAAAAACTGCGAAATAAAAATACAGAGTTATTAAGGCCAAGACACCCAAACAATGTGGTCAATATTGTAATTATTAAATAAAATATCTTAATCAACTTTCAAAAAGGAGGTGGCTCTCAGTTTCACTGTTTTGTTATAGTCCTCGGTATTATATTTGCAACATTTACTCGTACTATTAATAATGAATGAGATGTTCGCAACATTTCGGCCAATTCTGACTACTTTTCATGTTGCATTTAAATATAATGATGGTTTAATAGAAATTATGCTTGAGGAAAACGCTCCTTAAGTTTTGTGTCATAGTATTTATTTGGTTTGTTTTTTTTTATAACAGTTAGTGGAAATTCGAATGACGCACATAGTGTTTAGTAAGTAAAAAAAAACTCGCTTTACTGGATTTAATATTAAGGTAAAAATATCAAAAAGAAATGAACGAATCTAGACATTTCTTGGAAATGCTGTTACCTACTAACATTTTGCAAACTAAAAATAAGCAGCTGATTGGCTCGCTGGAAATCTAGACACGCGGCAGCGTGTCAAGCCAAGTTCAAGCAGACTGGCTGGCAAGCGCCACGTGTATATTTACAGGAACCATTTGGTGCCACTTTTTACCCCTCCATAATTCAAAACCTATTTAACGTAAACACTGGCTAGTTTTTATCAGGATTAAAAAAATGTTTTATGTATATTTTATTAATAACTTTATAGAATAACTGAGGTAATAAAAACTGGCCAAGTCATATCTTGTACCTATAAATACATATTGGGATTTTGTACAGAACTTGGGACTCATTTAGATCTCCATTCTTTTTGCGGGGAAGCCCACAACCAGGCATAGGTCTTTTATTGAACTTGGCTTTCCTTTTTTTTACATTTATGTTTTTGGTGNACACAAGTTTTTTTTGCTGTCAAATGTACGGTAAATTCAACGTACGTAGGCACGGACCGGTCAATTTGACGTGCCTTGAACAAAGCGGGAGGTTTTTTTAACGCCACGACAAATGCCGAACAAGAACTCTTAGGTACAGACGACAGCAGGTCAACGTATACGAATCCGAAAAGACAACGTATACGAAATTTGACAGATTGTGGTAACTTAATGTGCTATTCTCTGTACTTACTTTTTCAGGAAAACGTTTGCAAGTTTTTCACGTCAACACGCCTGAAAACATACAACATACATAATACCTATTATGATTCTGTACAAAGCCGGAAAAAACTAATTTCCTTCAATTTCGTGTGACGTGCGATGCAATACAATATTGGTGTTTTTTTTTCTAAATAGCACTTATTATTCACATTACTAATGATTGATGTAACCTTGGCATCCTATGTAAGATCAAATTCGTAGTCGGTCGTACCATTTTACTAGTGAAATGACAAATGTTAAAATAGAACTGAGTACTAGAATACACTACACTTTTAGGCATGTTTACAACAAACTGGTACAAAGTTTCCAGTTCGTTTAAAAATGGTAATGGAATACTAAAAATTTAGATCACATTTACAAATTATAGAATGAAGTGCAGCTCCAATTAAATTGATAACCCTCATTTTCAGGTGTAAGTGCCTAATTAGGTATCGCTAAACGTAACTAAAACAGCAAGCAAAAAGAAACTAAACTTTTTTTGAAAAACAAAAACTTTATCATTTTCAAGAAAACACTTCTTTGAGATATCTTGTAAGGAATATTATATCTAAAATATTGGTGCTAATGTATCCCGTGTCACGTTCCAGGGTTTCGTCCCCGGCATGTTCGGAGTGTCTCACGGAGCGCTGCAGTTCATGACGTACGAGGAGATGAAGAACAGGTACAACCAGTACAGGAACCTGCCGATTGATATCAAATTGGTGAGTAAAACAAACATCTACAGTATAAAGGGAGACTGGTAATTTGACCTATTAAAAAAATCCTTTAAGTCGTGGTCACAGCTTAAAAATCGTCCATTATTGGACAAAAGTCCCCAAGCTGGGGGCCTTTGTCCAGAATTTTTTGCCTTTACTTCTACTTGATGTAGGTTAATTTGTGTCAATTTATTAAAAATATAGCATTTTTCAAAGAATAGTCAAAATTACGCCCTTAATCCCATCCTGTATACCTTGAATATTGCTTAAAAAACTGCGAAATAAAAATACAGAGTTATTAAGGCCAAGACACCCAAACAATGTGGTCAATATTGTAATTATTAAATAAAATATCTTAATCAACTTTCAAAAAGGAGGTGGCTCTCAGTTTCACTGTTTTGTTATAGTCCTCGGTATTATATTTGCAACATTTACTCGTACTATTAATAATGAATGAGATGTTCGCAACATTTCGGCCAATTCTGACTACTTTTCATGTTGCATTTAAATATAATGATGGTTTAATAGAAATTATGCTTGAGGAAAACGCTCCTTAAGTTTTGTGTCATAGTATTTATTTGGTTTGTTTTTTTTTATAACAGTTAGTGGAAATTCGAATGACGCACATAGTGTTTAGTAAGTAAAAAAAAACTCGCTTTACTGGATTTAATATTAAGGTAAAAATATCAAAAAGAAATGAACGAATCTAGACATTTCTTGGAAATGCTGTTACCTACTAACATTTTGCAAACTAAAAATAAGCAGCTGATTGGCTCGCTGGAAATCTAGACACGCGGCAGCGTGTCAAGCCAAGTTCAAGCAGACTGGCTGGCAAGCGCCACGTGTATATTTACAGGAACCATTTGGTGCCACTTTTTACCCCTCCATAATTCAAAACCTATTTAACGTAAACACTGGCTAGTTTTTATCAGGATTAAAAAAATGTTTTATGTATATTTTATTAATAACTTTATAGAATAACTGAGGTAATAAAAACTGGCCAAGTCATATCTTGTACCTATAAATACATATTGGGATTTTGTACAGAACTTGGGACTCATTTAGATCTCCATTCTTTTTGCGGGGAAGCCCACAACCAGGCATAGGTCTTTTATTGAACTTGGCTTTCCTTTTTTTTACATTTATGTTTTTGGTGGGTCTAAATAATTCCCAATCCAGCTTAACGTAAACAACTTTACAAAACTTCCAAGGCAAATAAGTAGCAATAATCTTTTCTTTCCATTAATTATTATATTTTCTACAATCAATGACACTAATCATAAATTATAATAAGTGTAAACAAATTATGCGAATTAACACGGGGTTGCCATTAAACAAAATCGTTGGCAAAGGAAAATAACCCGCAAAGCCACGGTCAATCATCAAGGTCATTGCCAACGTATTGCCATGATATTGTCCTCGTTTTGCCGGCAATACATTGTTTTAGTATACTTATATTATACGCTACACTAATGTTAATGTAACGTCGTTATTATACCTGCTAATCGTATGCGCCATTAGGTTTTATTAGAATACACACGTGCTTGAGATATTTGAATGGTGGAGATTTCTCGTCGATATGTCTATTGGCTGTAACTTAACCTTCTTTGTTTGGAAGCATTATGACAACCTAGATTAACAGGGCGCCGACATCTTGAAGGAACATATCTTAATGTTGTAATAACATCTCAAAATAGCCACATAAAACTGTAGTGTGGAACGTATCTGGTTATTTGTATTAATGACAGTTATCAATATGTGCATAGGTAATAAATAATTCGACAAGATTTCGAATAAGATCCTTTGCTTATGAATGCAAACTGTAAATCTTTGCTATACAGTACTGAATACAAAATATTTCATCACATTGTTGACCAGACAATGACCACGCAACAAATTGCCCCTAATTTTGTCTGGATAAATCTGGATTTTGGACTGTATAATTCAGATTCTTGTCAGGATACACAGAGCTGTATTGTGCACTGTACAAACTTCCTTCACCTTTGAATCGAATCACGCATCCAACCATGATTATTGGAATGCAAAAGCAAGCTGACATTGATTTCGTTATGTATGTTCCGTATACAAGTATAATGTTGCTGCATTGTAGTGGTCATTAAATAGCTTAATAAAAAAGTTAAACTGTGTTGAGAACATCACTACATGTTCAACCGCGGGCAGCGTGCTGGTGTGCAGTGTGGTCGCAAGGGACAGTTCACCCGTCAACACCCGTAGGATAATCATACATTCTCATCTAAACTGTACCTAAAAAAAGTTTATTGTTTCCCTATCCCGCATTTTTGTATCTTCATAACATTTTTTTTATGCATTGACTACTCCTAAAAGTAACATCAGCCTCATAGTACATGTTTCTTTATATTTTACCTTCCAGACATCAGTAGAGTACCTAACGTTCGCGGCGATCTCGAAGCTGATCGCGGCGGGCGCGACGTACCCGTACCAAGTGGTCCGCGCGCGGCTGCAGGACCAGCACCGCAGCTACGACGGCGCCTGGCACTGCATCAACGAGACTTGGAGGTACGAACGAATCAGAGGCTTCTACAAAGGCTTAACGCCGTACCTGCTACATGTAACGCCTAACATATGTCTAGTTATGCTCATTTGGGAGAAATTCACAAATAACGATTGAGTCTTTCTTTTTGTCATCTGATGGGAAATCGCGTACACAACTATTTATTTTTGTTTAATTATTTTTTTGTTTGACATTTTTTTGACAGTTCTGACAGTTCGCTCGCAGGGTTTACAGCTGTTTTTTTTTGTTTAGTTTTTTTTCTATCTCTCTCTCTCGTTTGAATATGGAGTGTTTAAGGTAAGCGTTTAGTTTATAAGCGGGATAATTTATTGTTTAGAATAGTCTATATTTGTATACTTATGCATTTTTTTGTTTGTATTGTATCATAACTAACATTGACGTGACTTTGACAGTTCGAAATGGATTTCCTAGTTTCCCCGCATTCTAGTAGAAGTTTTACTATTAATAGTTATGACTTTAACAGATTTGGCATAGTTGCCGCTAAAGGGACAGTAGTTGGCACGCGTTCAAAGCGAATTTCGTATTTTTAATAGTGATTGATATGTATTTCAAAATAATATGATGACTGTGGATATGTTCTGAGAAATTGTAAACCTATGTATAGAATTTATTATTAAAATTCGACTTTGTTTTACAGTCCGTAACACAATATTAATATTTATCCAATGGAAATGAGAAAAAAATTGTTGACTATTCCGAATTGATGTTGCATGTGATTGTGTTACTGACTGTACTTATAATTAATGTTTTTGAATAAAATGTAAAATCTGTCTCACGACATATGTTGTGTTTTTGTTTTTATTTATTTATTTTTCTAACAATAGAAGTAATCTCTTGTAAATAGTAGTCGTACTCTTTCCCATCAGATAGTGACTGACTTAATTTTAAAATCTGGCAATACTGGACAATAAGTATTGCCAGGCGTAGCACAATTTAGTTTTAATTTATCAATTTTTTGTGATAATAGGGTATGTACTTAAACTGTCGCGCTTCCCGAAGTATTTAACATTTTGAAAGTAAAAGACAAGATTTTCTTTTTGAGATAACGTTACATGTGTGGTGAGACGACGTTAGGTTCTTTGTTATTGTAAGATAGTTTCGTTTCAGCTTGCTCATAAATAAATAATAAATAAAAAACAAAAAAAATGAAAAAAATATTTTTCTCACAAAAAATGTCTTATGCAAGTATGAAGCTAATCTATCTTAAATCTAAATATTAAATGTAACCCGCCTTTGTTGTAAGTCAAACATTTCATCTCCAATATAAGAAAAAATGGCAAAAAAATGAATTCGATCATCCCCCTTTTCGTCATAGCAATCTGTAGTACAATCACGCACAACAGTAGTTCGTTGAAGTTTTATCTTAAGTAGGGACATTGTAATTTTAAATACTCTATTTATTTCATACAATATTCACTTAGTGACGATCTATTACGTAAAAGTTAGACGATGTAACGATTACAGTGGAAGAGAAAATATTTTTAAACAAAGTTACAGTGACTCGTGTGGATCGGAATAAATACACCAAATAAAATGTGATTAAGGAAATAATCTGAAATCATTAGATGTTGTTTTAATGCACGGTTCCAACGCTAAAGATTCGTTACGATAGGCCTGCTATAGTTTTTGTAGTCTTGCTCCAACCGAGTTCCTTTGATGACGTCAGTGGCGGGAATGAGCGCAGGGAAGGGTTCATGAACTAAGAGAATGGACTTAGTCTCTATCGAGCTTCAATGGTATGTATAAAAGAGACAAAGCAATCGCCATTTTTCTAATAATTTATATATCATCACGTCACAGCAAGAACAGATAAAGTGATAGATCTAAGGAAAATTATACTGTTATTGATTGCTTTCTCTCTTTCTAAAGACCGCTCGAATTTAGTCTCTATGTTTATGGACGGTAGTTAAACAATTACAATAAAAAGCTGCGTTCATCAGAGGAAAGTTTTGCGCAAGTATGAGCATATAAAGCTAAACATCTAGGCAAAATTCGTGGCGTGCTTAAAATATGTTTTTTGTGCGCCATATTGTAAACTGACGCCTTTTGTCAAATGCCTTATGTGCTTAACTATACTTTTTGCTACGTAATTATATTATTTCTATTTATTTGTAAAATAATTTGATTATTTTTCAATTTATATGCATTTTACACTAGATTTAGTTAAATGACGTATCTACTTAAATAAGTTTTGATGTGGCTTCTAAACTTTTTGACTCTTTGTAATGCCCTATTGTGCATATATCTTGAAAATATTTAAGAAGGGTTTTGTATATGTTTATTTGTTACTTAAAAGCTGGGAACATGGTGAGTCTTATGCATAAGATCATAAAAATAATAAAAATTAAAAACGCAAAAAATCAGTAGGTCTTTGCGTGTTACTTAGTGTCTCAAGATTTACCATGGTCCATGTTTATGAATTTTATTTATAATATGTAATATGTATGACAAAAAAAATTGTACCGTGTTACAGAAGTTGTCATATCGTGTACGTAACTTTAGCGTTGTGACCGATCTGTTATGATTATTGTCTTGTTCGGTGGCTGGCCACGTAGCAATTTGTAAGACGTATAAAATAATCAATTTATTATTATATTTTTATATAATCACTGAAGTTCAATTGTTTCAATTCGCCTATTCAATTTGTTTAATCAATAAATGATAGCAAATTGACTGAGTTTGTTATTTCGTACATTTTCGTTTGATTGTTTTTGAAATAAAATATGCTATTTGTTACCAAATCGAATTCATATCTGAAATGATAAATGCAAATACCTTATTTTTTAACATAAACTTGGAATAGACTAACATTAATTGTTAGTAGTAGTAGCAGTATTTAGAGAATTTGCAATAGCTAAATTAGAGAACTAAAATAATTTTATCAGACAAAAGTTAAAACCTTTTAAAAATTGCCATTTACACACTCAAAAAACAGTGAAAAAATATATCTCAATAACAAAAAGGTAAGTATCCAAACAAATTAAGCGAACCATAGACCCTAACAAATTATAATAATATTCTATTTTCCCAATTTCCAGGCACGAAGGTTGGCGCGGCTTCTACAAAGGCCTCAAGCCGAGCATAGCGCGAGTGTTGCCAGCTACAATGATCACGTTCCTTACTTACGAGAATGTGTCCCACTATATGTTGAACAAGTCGCGCGAGATAAAGCTACCTTCTTAGGCCCAAGTTCACTGAATAATCAACAGCTTTTGTTCTTTAAACAACTGTTATACATGAATTTCGACGTTCACTAAAGAAAATTCACTGATTGTAGGTTGTTTAAACGGAGTATTAAACGTTTTGAGAAATGAGATATGGGGTGATTTTCTGGAAGAAATATAAATTTTGCATAAGTTTAGCATATTTTACGCGGTTCAAAAAATTATTATTTAATTGTGTGTTTGATTATTAGTTTTATTTGTTTATTCTCTATTTTATATAGGTAGTTTTACAATTCATATTTCACTTGAATAAAATAAAAAGTGTATAGCTTTTTTATTTTTCTTTGATGTGATGTTTATTATCGAAGTATTTGTTGTTTATGGGTATAATACGGCGAATTAAAAACCATCATAATATTGAAATTTCTAGTTTTAAAATATGTCATGATTTGCTCATGTCGTGATTTTGACTTTTTAATTTTATAGGGTTATGTTTTATTCCTTCTTTCATTCATGAAGCACTATTTGCTACGAAGTGGTGAACGTGAAATTTGTCACTTCATGGTTAAGCAATTTGATAACGTCTAACTGCCTGCTTATGATAACAGTGTTTTACTTATTGTAGGTGAACTTGGGCCATAATTCATAATTGATTAGTTGGCTTTTGTTTATTTTTTTTCTTCTTATTTTTTGAATGCACTGTGTAGCAAAGAGGTTGGATTATTTTGTGATGGTCACACATTGCCTCATGTGTAGCTGCGCAGAAAATATGTGCGCGTGTGTATTTTATTATTTCTGAAATAGGTATATTGCCACTGCGTCTTTTGTGCACTTAACAGCTGTCAGTTTTCAAGGGATTAATGACTTCTTTGTACTGACTGATAACAACTCAACTGCACCAACCAAAAAAAGGTCAGACCATCTTGGATTGTCATGAGACCCTAAAATAAAATGACTTGCTTGCGACAGCCTGGTAAGAATAAGAACCTTATGAATGTCGCTGTATATAGCTTACGTTTTGTCGTATTGTAATTAAGTATGTATAATTATGTAAGTAAATAAGGGAATTGTAAAACTGGCTACCGAATACTGCAGGACCGCAAACTAGTTACTAAGACGAAAGTTAATTAACTATATTAAACTATGTTATAAGAAATTAAAACAGCTGCAAAATACTAGGTTCTATTAATTAAAGTTAAAATACTTTATTTTGATTTTTAATCGTTTGAGAGTATACGTTTTTTGAACTTATCTACCTCGAAATCATTAGTCTCGGAATTGGTAACACTGTTCAATCATTTATTTTATTTGTATTAAAAAAACACTGAAATGCAAATTGACTGCCCTCTTCATAATTTTATTTACATCACAATATTAGTACAAAGCTTGATAATTTTAATTCTTTTAAAAAGAAAAGCAAAATTGTTGTAACAAAAGCATTAAAGGTAAGTACATACTGGGCGCTCGGCGTTGCGTTGAGCGCGCGTTGGTCGCGTACACACACCGCGCTTAGCACGGCGTTCAACGAGCGTTAGTAGGGCGAACATACTTTTGGCTCAGTTCGAAAATGGATTTTTAATCACTTTATTCTTATAATCGGGACTTTCCATATCCCAGATCGCTGGTCGTTTTTGAATTTCATCTATAAACAAATCTGAATCGAAATGCTCGGTCTCCATTTTCGTCGTCCCGTGCGTCCACTCTACACGAAAGCGCGCGATCAAATGTACAACAAAATGGCGGCTCATGTATCTCGAAGCGCGCGGCTGACGCCCTCCCAACGCGCGTTTGAACGAAAATATCAAAGCGCGCGTTCGACGCGCGCTTCATCCGAAACGCGCGTTTGCATGTGTACACCTAAATAAGAACTACTGGTTCTCAAAACGCGCGTTATCAAAGCGCGCGCTTCAAAACGCCTAATGTGTACTCGCTCTAAGAGTATTCGTATTTGATTCCACAAATGTGATTATTTACAAAAGAGTTAAAAGTAAGGTTTGTTATCTATAAGTAGGTAGATATTGTAATTAGTAAATGTAGAAATAAGTTATTCTTAGATTTCAATATGTGTATTCGACGGCGGAGCACGAACCTCTAAGAGTCCGGAGTTGTTCACCAAGAACTATTGTTCGTTTTCTCTAAAATAAACGTGATATGTGCTTTGAAATTCATGAGAAAACAGTGTTTTAAGGAAACTGACGTTTAGATTGTTGATGAACTTGGGCCTAAGTAATTATTTAGTACGGCGCAAAATGTTGTAAATAATATTCGGCGTTGTACAATGGGAATGTGTCGAGAATTTGAAAAATACAATAAATAATTAAGGGATTGTATTGTTAGGGTAGTTTAGATTTTAGATTAAATGTATGTGGCACCCTGACTGCGCATTGGATTTGTTTCAAATACTGGACGTTTGTTTAGCGCACGTCACATGCACAGGCTTTGAAATAATTCCATCTTGAGATTCGTATAGTTTTGATTTATAGTGAAGTTCCGTGAAGATGTAGAAAAAGCGTGGATTTTCCTGAGAAGGTCGCAATGCACTTTTATTTTAGTTGTCGGAAGTGTACGTTGAATTTAGAGTAGTACATCTGCTATAATGATAAACTGATGCCAAGAGAGCTTTTCTTTAAGGCAAAAAGAATGAGTGTGATCGAGGAATCTTCGATGTATAAAATACATATATTAATAAGGTATAAGTTAAGTTTTAATTTCAGTTTAGATTTCGATAAAGTATGATGTGCTCACTCTTACGTCACAACCGGTTTCTAATAGTGAACTTGTGGTAGAAACAAGGCACCATGTCACGCACCCTTTTAAATAAATTCTAGTCTTATTGGAATATGTTTTTAGTGCTGATTAAATATGTTTTTTCTGTTGTGAGTGGTGTAGGTTATTGCACTAATATTTAATTCTAAATAGATTATTTTTGTAGTTTTTGCAAGTGTTGGCTCGAATTTAAGTAGGGACATGTCAGATGAAGACAGCCAGAGCTTTGAAAATGTGTAATAAAATGCTTAAATATAATTTGTAATTAGGATGTTATTTGTAGCCAACAATGTTAATATCTAATCTTTGGCTTTTTGTTCGTCTTTTCAATGATGTAGAACTTTGTAAATTATTGGTTATTTGCACAGTAGTTAGGGTGCTAGGAGCTGCTGATGAATAGACATATCCTGATGTGATGTTTTTTGTCGTGGTCTCGGTTGGTGCGGAAGAGTGTGTTCTCTGTCTGTTGTGGGTGAATTGAGGTGCTAGTTTTTTAATCTAAACTAATATTTATAAAGCTGATAGAGATGGTTTGTGTTGTGTTGTTGTGAACGGCGCTAATTCAGGAGATTTAGGCAGGTCCGATTGTGTAAAGTAAGATAGTCTTTCAAGTGTTAGAATGTAGCTCCTCATTTAATGCAAGAAGTCTGCTTATAGTGGCAAGATTGTTCTGTTCTGGGTGCGGGGAGTCGTTCCCTCTGAGAGACGGCGCGTGTGATAACGGCTTGGCGGGTAAGCCCGTAGTCGATCGAATAAGGCCGGAATAGAAGTTTTTATGTCACACGAGCTTTTGTTTTTGTGTGTGTGTGAATTGTTCTGAATATTATAGGATTTTGGACCGTGGTGAGTGTAGAGTAGTGGTGTTGTTAGTGGTGATGTAGGTAGAGGTATGTTGTGTGTATTGAGGGTGTTTGTTGTTTGGAGTGAATTGAGGAGCCCGCTATTGCATGATAACTTAAGAATATAACTTTTTCTTTAGCGTAAAGTTGAAGTGCAAAAGCACTTTTAAGTTATTTTATAGAGGACGCGAAATATCAATGTAAATATTGTTCGGCGTTTCTACGTCACTTGGGCGAAATATTCTGGCAGTAATTAAACGAATGAAAATTTATGTTATGAATATGGGAATACGGGTTTTATGATTTAAAATTATAGTTGAGTGGAAATAGATTGTAAGTGTTAGTCCTCACATTAGTGTGGTTGCTAGATTTTGGGTGAAGTTGTTATTAAATGTAGTTGATGATTAATAGAGGATTACATGATTGGCCTTGAAAATTTACAATTTTCTTTGGTTTGCTCACAATGTCCATGTTAAATTCCTGCAAGGCGGAGCTGAAAATTAAATTTCGTAGTATGTATAAATTCTAGGGTAAGTTTTTTCGTAAGTTGTAATGAATGCTGAAGTTAGTTCCCTTAGTTTTTCAATGTATTGGTCAGTATGAAAAGAAAATTCAAACGTTATATTCGAAGAGTTTGAATTTTTTCGTGCGCATTTATTTACAAAAATACAATAAAACAATAGTAACTTATAAGAATTTGGTGTGTGTTGAATAGGTGAAGTGGTAGTGTTTTTTAAGATCCTTGTGGTGTGTAAAATGGGTTTTAATTATTGGTTTTTGAAAAGTGACTTATTGTGCTGTTTCCTACTTGAAAGAAAAGTGACATAGCATTGATATGTTTCGAAAAAGATTTTTTATGAATGGAAGGTATTAATCTAGTAATATGCTGTATAGGTAGATAATATAGTTGGGTATTAAGTAATTGTGTGTGTTTTTAATGGCAAGGTAGATAATGTGTTGTTACAAAATCTTTTCAGTATCTTTGAAATATGTGCAAGTGAGGTATCCTGAACTCAATATGCTGAGATTTGTGGCAAAGTATTTATTGGTTAATCTAGTGGGGTCCTAGTTTTTATTATTGGGATGTGGGAGTATTATTATATGAGGGTTTTTTGAATTAGCAGATTACGTAAGATAAGGCACATCAAATGGAAATTGTTATATATAGATTATGATGAAGAGCCAGTGTTCGAAGTTCCAGAATAGTCTAGTAGCTGAGTATGTGTTAGCTATGGATTACCTTGTCATATAGCAATCTAGAACTTATTCGGAAACCTCTAAAACTTGATTCTTAAAAACTAATTGTAAGTCCAGCTCCGTTAGTTGAGGTTACTGTTAATATTCAGTCCATTATGAGTAGTTATTGGCTGCAGGGTTATCGTATTTCGTGTATTAATATTGATTGATTGAAATAGCTTGCGAATCAAGGTTAGCCTCGTTGCGTTTTAGTCCAACGTAAATAAAATAGGAAAGATTCAGTTAAAACAATATTTAATTGTTGTCTCATTTTTGAACTTTAGTGTTCTGATGTATATTAAGTGTAGGTTGTGAGAGACCAGGCTGTGTCCACACTAGGGTTCTTTTAAATTTATTTTAATTAAAATATCATGTTTATTTAACGGATCCGTCAATAGAGGCATTGGTATGCTGGTCAGGAAATAGATCTAATGTTGTTAATGTTGTATTTATTATGAGTAATTGATACAGACAAGACGTAAGCTGCAGACATACGCCGCGAAATATTAAGAATTTTGGCCATTTCGAACGATTAGACCTTTCTATTGATGGTTGTGATAGAATGGTTGGAATATTGGCCCGTGTGTGTCAGG
>NWSH02000517.1:13888616-13932410 GCA_002382865.2 Heliothis virescens
CACGAAAGCGCGCGATCAAATGTACAACAAAATGGCGGCTCATGTATCTCGAAGCGCGCGGCTGACGCCCTCCCAACGCGCGTTTGAACGAAAATATCAAAGCGCGCGTTCGACGCGCGCTTCATCCGAAACGCGCGTTTGCATGTGTACACCTAAATAAGAACTACTGGTTCTCAAAACGCGCGTTATCAAAGCGCGCGCTTCAAAACGCCTAATGTGTACTCGCTCTAAATATCGTATTTGACTTCCACAAATGATTATTACAAAAGTAAAATAAGGTTTTTATCTATAAGTAGGTAAGATATTGTAATATAGTAATAAAATAATTATTCTTAGATTCAACATGTGTATCACGCGGAGCACGAACCCAAGAGCCAAGTTCACCAAGAACATAAAGTTCGTTTTCTCTTAAAATAACTGAATACTTTGAAATTCATAGAAAACAGTTGTTTTAAGGAAACTGACGTTTAGTTGTTGATGAACTTGGGCCTAAGTATTTTTAGTAAACGCGCAAAATGTTGTAAATAATATTCGCGTTGTACAATAAGGAATGGTCCGAGAATTCGAAAAAATACAATAAATAATTAAGGGATTGTAATTTTAGGGTAGTTTAGATTTTAGATAAATGTATGTGCACCCTACTGCGCATTGGTTTTCAAATACTGGACGTTTTAGACACAACGCACCATGCACAGGCTTTGAATAATTCCATCTTGACGATAGTTTTTAGTGAAGTTCCTGAGATGTTAAAAAAAACGTGGATTTCCTAGAAGGTCCAATGCACATTTATTTTAGTTGTCGAGTGTACTTGAATTAGAGTAAGTACACTCAATGAAACAGCCAGAGCTTTCTTTAACAAAAAATAGTGTATCGAGAATCCGATAAAATACAATTATTAATTAAGGTATAGTTATTTTAATTCAGTTTAGATTTTAGATAAATATATGTGCACCCTACTCCACAACGGTTTTCAAATAGTGAACTTTGTAGAAACAAGGCACCATTCACACCCTTTTAATAATTCTATCTTATAAATAGTTTTTAGTGCTGATTAAATATGTTTTTCTGTTGAGTGGGTAGGTTATTGCACTAATATTTAATTCTAATATTTTAGTTTTGCAAGTGTGCTCGAATTAAGTAGGGACACTCAATGAAACAGCCAGAGCTTGAAAAATGTGTATAAAATGCTTAAATATAATTGTAATTAGGATGTTATTTTACCAACATGTTAATATCTATCTTTCTTTTTGTCGCTCTTTCATGATTAAACTTTTAAATTTAAATTGGTTCACAGATAGGCTAGAGCCTGAGGAAAGACATATCCTAATTTTTACTCGGTTGCGGAGAGTGGTTCTCTCTCTGTTGTGGGTGAAATTGAGGTGCTAGTTTAATCTAAACTAATATTATAAAGCTGAAGAGTTTGTTTGTTTGAACGCGCTAATCTCAGGAATTACAGGTCCGATTTGAAAAAATCTTTCAGTGTTAGAATAGCCCATTTATCAAGGAACGCTATAGGCAAATTTTTATCTGGGTGCGGGGAGTCGTTCCCACGAGACGCAGGTGAAACCGCTGGCGGAAGCTAGTCGACGAATAAGCTGAATAGAATTTTTAAGTCACACACTTTTTTGTTGAATTGTCAATATAATGACCGAAAGAGGTTAGTGATAGATATTGATAGGTTGGTGAAATAACCCGCTATCATATAACTTAGATATAACTTTTTCTTAGCGTAAGTTGAAAGTGCAAAGCACTTTTAAGTTATTTTCTAGGGAACGCGAATATCATGTAAATATTGTTCGCGTTTCTACGTCACTTGGGCCGAAATATGCTGCAGTAATTAAAACGAATGAAAATTATGTTATAATAGGATAGGTTTAATTTAAAATTAATTATAATAATTTAAGTTTAGTCCTCACTTGTGTGTTTGCTAGACTTTTGGTGAAAGTTGTTATTAAATAGTTGATGATAATAAGATTACATGATTGCCTTGAAAATTTACATTTCCTTTGGTTGCTCACAAGTCATGTTAATTCTGACAAGCGAGGACTGAAATTAAATTTCGTAAGTATGTAATAAATTCTAGGGTAAGTTTTCTATCGTAAGTTGTATGAATGCTGAAGTTAGTTCCCTTATTTTCAATGTATGGTCAGTATGAAAAAAAATCACGTTAAAATTCGAAGTTTGAATTTTTCAGTCGCATTTATTTACAAAAATACATAAAACAAAAAACTAAAGTTTGGTGTGTGTTGAAAATGTAGTTTTTTAAGACCCTTGTTGTGTAAAAATGTTTTAAATTTTTTGAAAGTGACTATTTGCTTTCCTACTTGAAAGAAAGTGACATAGCATTGATATGTTTCGACAAAAGATTTAGAAATAGGATTAATCAATAATACTATATAGATATAAGTTGGGATTAAGAATTGTGTGTGTTTTTATGCAAGTAGAAATTAGTTGTTACAAAATCTTTTCAGTATCTTTGAAATATCAAGTAGGTTCCTACAATCGAGATTTGTGCAAGTAATTTATTGGTTAATCTATGGGCCTATTTATTATTGGGATGGGATATTTTATATGAGGGATTTTGAATTAGCATTACCTAAGATAAAGCACATCAAATGGAAATTGTTATATATAATTATGATGAAGAGCCAGTTTCGAAGTTCCAGATAGTCTAGGTAGCTATTTAGCTATGGGATTACCTGTCATATAGCAATCTAGAACTTATCGGAAACCTCTAAAACTGATCTTAAAACTAAATCCACCGTTATATACTTATATTCAGTCATTAATATATATACAATCGTATCTCGTGTATATAATTTAATGAAAATATTGCATCAAGGTACCCTCTTACCACAAATAAAAATAGGAAAATCATACAAAACAATAAAATAATTTGTCTGCCATTTTGAACTTTATGTTCTAGTATATAAGGTAGGTTGTAGAACCAGGCTGTGTCCACACCTAGTTCCTTTTAATTTATTTAATTAAATACATGTTATTTAACACCCAAAGACATTGTAGCTGGGTAGGAATAATCTAATGTTTTAATTTATTATTATATAGATACAGACAACAGGAAGTCAACATACCCGAATTAAATTTTGCCAATCGAACATTAACCTTCCATTATTGTTGTGATAAGGTTGAAAATCTTGCAGAAATTTGTCAGATAGTGGTAACTTGATGTGCTGTCGTCTGTTCAAACATATACTCATAAAATACTACTTGCATCACAAAAGCTTATTCATTGGAAAATGTGTGAATTTAACTGTCACAAATATCTTATAAGAATTTTACCTATAAAATTATACACATGTTTTCTAGCACTATAAATATAAATAACGCTAAAGCAAGCATTCATAAATACTCACCACACTTCAAGAAAAATGCCGTTTTACATGACCGTAATTACTGACTGTAGTAGACAAAATTATAGTGGCCGAATACTGAACACTCAATTTTTAAGATAGCTTAAACGCCATTTTGTCTCCGTCTCACTCACACATGTAAATTGCTGCAACATTTTTTTGAATTTTAAGTGAGATTAGTAACGTTTCAGTGTTTTGAGGTAAAGGGTGTAATATTCGAGTTAGTTACCATATCACACTAGCTAATATTATTATCAATGCATATTGTTTTAGCTTTGTAAGTATGTAGAATAGTTTGTTTTTGTTTTTAATAAATGGATCAAAAAATAATTTGTTGTTTTGTTTTCCCTGACATTCCATTTGACTTTCAAGAAGACAGGTGATATTTTATCTCATGCCAAAGATTCAATAATCTATCTATCTGTCAATTTGGTTACTGGAGATAGCAATTTGACATTACTTGTATGGAGCTATGCCAAAATTGAATCTCTAGTGAGCAAAATATCTATACTAATATTATAAATCTAAAGAGTTTGTTAGTTTGAACGCGTTAATCTCAGGAACTACTGGTCCGAATTGAAAAATTCTTTCAGTGTTAGATAGCCCATCGAGGAAGTTTATAGGCTTTTTATCCGGGTGCGCGCAGTAGTTCCCATGGGACGCGAGTGCAACCGCTGGCGGAAGCTAGTTATTGATACATGTATGGAAGGGACGTTAAAAGATACTATGATCTGTCTAAATTTGTCGGTACGCTTTCCAAAATTGATATGTGAAACATTTAAACTTTTCAGGAGAAAGAAAAACTTCCTAAATTAGTTTTTGTTTATCCGTCACGTGCGCTAAAAAAACACATCAGCTTTGGTAAGCGCATTGAAGTTATGTTAAACAAATGATAAAATCAAATTGACTAGGAACCTATTTCCATCGCTTTCTTCATCAAATAAACACTCGTTCATTTCATTCAGACTACCTACCTACATACAACCAGTCAATTCAAAGTAGGAACTCAAGAACTCAATCAACCTACTGACTTGTAACAGCCAAATTAATCTTTATGTCCACAATAACCTGCATTGTTATGATTATCTTAACAAATGAACTTCCATTCAATTTTAGAGTTTAAAGTTTCTGTAATAAGGTTGTGTTTCGTTTGCGGGCGCAATGTTTTGTTGCTAAGTCCTTTCTTCATATTGAAGTGGATCTTAATAATAGACTGGTATAAATACGATGCTCTCCTGTAATCTAGTCTTACTCGGTCTGGTACTGTCTGACAGAATTTTAAGATAATTGCCCTTATTACCTACAAACTTTTAATTTTGTCTACCGCGTTTAATTCATCTCGCGAGTGTTTCAGTTGAATGTAAAAATTACTTCAGAAATATTATTTCTGTAATGAAAACTCGTCGTCCATAAGGTGCCTAGATAACTATACCTACTTAAAGATATCTATTTACCTCACAAGTCATGAGTTAAGTATCGGATTTCAACGCGTGTAATTTTCATTGAAGCTTATAATCCCTTTAGTTCGAGTCTAACACCTGCGTCATCAATAGGAAACCCAACAAAAAGTTCGGTATTTACGATAAATACTAATCAAAGCCATCGCGAGCCCTTAAACCAGTAATTATTAGAAACATAAACATAATCATAACGTTATCTACGCGCAAAACATGTGCACCGCGGTCGCCCGCATCGCGGCAGTCACTTCGCGAGACCCTGACAGATTACGTCGAGAACCTCCCGAGCTGCTGAAAAAACATTCCCAGCACTGCCCCAAATACCGCGCCATCAAGAAACTGCAATTCGCTAACATGGTAAGTACTAAAACTATTTAATTTGTGTCTAGATTGTTCATCGCTTAAGTTTTATTAAGTAAATCACAGATGGCGCTGTGATAAATTTCTTTTGTTTTGCTTTTGCGCGGCTAATGCACCTTTGGAAAATGTGTCATCCCGGTACTCGGAATGTTTAAACATGTCTACTATATCTACTTTATTACAATAAGTACAGTTTCTACACTTGTTAATTGTTGATAAACGTACGTTGCGTGTTATCTTGTTCTTTATCTGTCGCGTACTGTTTAGGTAGTAAAAATGTACCTATTTACATAAGAATACTTCGTAGTATATTATCATGTCATTCAGAGGCGTGATACCCATAGATAAAGTAACTTACCTTTAGGTTATTTTAAACGTCAGTCATCGAAGAATTAAAAACATACATTGTACTTACCTATAAGTTATGATATAACTAGGTAAACACGCTCCTAGTTGTCTAGATCAGTTTATGCACTATCTTGATAGTAATATTTGCGAGTGTAAATAACTCTTCATGTATTTGTATAGGCGTCGTGTTCTATGCAAACATTTACATAGGTACCTGTATCTATGGTGGCAATGCATAAACATGGGCGCAAAATATCGCTCTTATTTCTGGAACTATTAGAATGCGTTTCATAGACGCCCTATATAAGTCTACCTATATTAAAAATACACACACATCTAAATAACATCAGCAATAAGTCCCTAAGAAAAAATCACAACCATAGTGTTTGAGTTTGGTGCTGCTAAACAGGCTAAAGAAATATCGACAGAGAGCAGCTTTTTTTTTCGAATTATTTTTAGGCTTAGAACCTAACTCATATTGTTCCTAACACCTAGAATGACTTGACCTATGCCACTACTATTTTTAATGACTAGGCGTTGTAATATTACCTACCGTTCGAGTCTCGAGTACACAAGTACTTGTAACCTACATACTTATTGTTGTGTAGTAAGGCAACTACTTAAACTAGGTTACTATTAAAATGAGTACCTGTGAGAATATTATGCCAGAAATGTATGTTGACGTCGGAATTGAAATATTCCAAGGGCTTTTAAAAATAGGAGATATATGTACATATTTTACATTTACGTATTTACAACCAGTTTAATAATTTATTAAAATCAGAATATTAATAAAGGAAACATTCCATAAATCCATATTTAAAGATTTTGATTTTGGTTTTATATTTTCGAGTTTGAATAAGACTTGCTACGAAAGTACTACGCAAGTTACGATGTGGTTACGCGGTTACTACGAAACTTTAATTTTGGTGACGCCGTGTTCGTTTGTATTTTTCTTTTATATTAAAATAAGTACATATTATTTAGGTTTCAATGAAATACCTGTTAACAATTGAAAGAAATCGGCCAAGTCCGAGTCGGACTCGCGCACGAAGGGTTTCGTACAAAAAAATCACGTTGGTTGTATGGGAGCCCCCCCAAAATTCTGATTGTAGGTGTTATAGTTTTTAAAAAAGAAAATTTCAGCTCTCCAGCTATCATGGTTCACGAGATACAGCCTGGTGATAGATACACAGACGGACGGACGGCGAAGTCTTAGTAATAGCGTCCCATTTTAGCCCTTGGGTACGGAACTCTAAAAAGTATAAATAAGAACTTTTTTAATACTTATTTATAAGAACATCATAAAGAAACTAATACGCTTATATAAAACTGTAGTTAAAAATATGTTATAACGTGGCAATTAGTGATTGTCGTTATCGCCGCCCCTGACTGTCATTAGTCCGCGGGTCATCTAACATTTGTGGCGACATGGCCATTAATTAAAACGTCTACTTTGTACTTCATCTACTAATATATAATCTGAAGAGTTTGTTGGTTTGCTTGAACACGCAAATCTCAGGAACTACTGGACCGATTTGAAAAAATACTTTAACGGCCGTTCCCAATAACCTATGTAACTCTGGTTTTGCTTACCAGAGATAGAAATTTGACATAACTTGTATGGGGCTAATGTCAAAATCCTATCACTAGTAAGAAAATCCAGAGATAGACAGAATATTGATTTCTGCAGTTAGTGTTATATAGCCTTTTAATCAAGTAGGTAACGCTGAAGGGTATTTTTTATTGGACTAGACGAATTAGTTCTACTAGACAAATGGAAAGTTGCACAAAATATGTAAGTATAGGAAAAGTAATTTTGGCAGTGTTATGAAATCCCTTATATACTATACTAGCCGTTTTCCCGCGGTTTCACTCGCGTCCCGTGGAAATTACTGCCCGTACCCGGATAAAATATAGCCTATGTCACTCGTGGATAATGTAGCTTTTGAATGGTGAAAGAATTTTTAAAATCGGTCCAGTAGTTTTTGAGCCTATTCATTACAACCAAACAAACAAACAAAGTTTTCCTCTTTATAATATTAGTATAGATTAATAAGATACCTCCAGCGTTAGCTGCGAACCGTGGCTTCACCATCTCTATTAATATTCATCAAATTAATTTTATTCATCAAAAAATCTGCTCAATTTAAGCGCCAACAAAACGACTGAAGTAAAAATATGTTGTTTATATCAATTGGTTATTCCACCCCACTCGAGTGATAGATAAAATTATCAATATGTCATGAAAATGTGGAAAATAACTAGGCGATGCGTCTTTAGTGGATTAAGTGATTAAATACTATATGTAATGTGTCACCTAGTTTCACAGCGCCATAGGTAAGGTACTTACCTTAGATCTGATATTTTTATACATAGGTTATAGGTATATCTATCACTAGCTTCTGCCAGCGCTTTCACTCGTGTCCCGTGGGAACTACTCGGCGCACCCGGATAAAAATAGCCTATATATTCCACAATAAATGGAATATCTAACACTGAAATATATTTTTCAAATCGGACCAGTACTTCCTGAGATTTGTGGGTTCAAACAAACTCTTCAGCTTTATAATATTAGTATAGATAGGTAGGTAAGTACTACGAGTCGTCCAGAAAATTCTGTGACATCCAGTTAGGTTTTTCATCAAAATTTCAAGAAGTAGTAATAGATGCTGGTCTCGTGACTTATGTGAAATCGTTGTCACAGCCGATAAACGTGCACAGCTGGACAAACTTGGGGGATTTGCCCATACCCACCGCGCTGAGCATGCGTGTTGATGATCGCAATATGGGATATTATTAACTTCGAAGATGCTAATAGAAACGACTAAGGATCATTTTCCACTATGAAACCGGTAGACGGCTATAGGTTTGTGAAGTAAGTCATAAACTGTACCTGTGAGTACCAACCTAGCTACAAGACCGATAATTTAATTTAAAAAAAAAAATGTTTTTTATCACTATTTTTATGATAGAATTTCTTACGTACCTAAGCATAAATGATGAAACCTTCGTTGAGTAAATAAACCTTTCATTAAGCCAAGAATAGAAACTGTTTGAGTCCATGAAAGATAATAATTAAGATAACAGATGTAGGTGAAACGTGTTTCATTTTATCGGTTTATGATCCCAGCACTGTTGAAAATCGTAATGATGAGAAAAAGTTGGCGTGTCGTTCCATCTAAGTATTAAGTGTCTTGAAAGAATCAAGCAAAAACTAGCCAGTTGCCGAATTTGCCGATAACAACTAGTTTTTTTTCTAATATTAATTTTCATTACTTCTACTTACTACTATTTAAGTTAATTAAATTAATGTAGATAAGATGTTACTACTTATTACTCGCGAACTTCCACCTAATTTGCCTATCGCGAATTCGTCACAGCCCACCCAGAGCAAAAGGCAATTTAATTCAATGAGAGACTTATACTTAACGAACTATTAACATCGTTGTTATTGTTAACTGCACATTGACCTGCGTTACTAACCGCGTAAACAATATTTTACTGAAAATTAATATTCTGTACTGCAAATAGGCATATAATGTATGCCCAGTTATCTTAAGAGAGACAATAATGAACGACAAAGTTACTCCGCAGCGTTCGATAGATAGGGATACATGTGCGGGACCGCCATTTATTTAAAGTTTACTTTTCGCGCCATTATTTGACATTTGTTTTTTTTCTCAGCGAGCTAAATCGTGGTATTGGCATTTCTTGTTAAAAGATCGTCATTACGTCACAACAAGTTTCTCAGGCTAGTGCATTAGAGTGCGCGTAGCGAAATGCTAGTGAAAACAGTGATTTAATAAATAATAAATGTAAATTAAAATATGATAAAGCATCTGAATAAGAATACGGTACATGAACATTTGTTGGAAAAGGAGAAACTGCTTGAATCGAAGACGAAGCCGAAGTATAGTGGGAGTATGTCAACGACTAGGAACGGGAGGTGGCTGTCACAGGTGCGTTTTACAACTACCCTATTTCTATACTTCTATACTAATATTATAAAGAGGAAAACTTTGTATGTTTGGTTGTAATGAATAGGTTCAAAAACTACTGGACCGATTTTAAAAATTCTTTCACCATTCGAAAGCTACATTATCCACGAGTGACATAGGCTATATTTTATCCGGGTACGGGCAGTAATTCCCACGGGATGCGAGTGAAACCGCGGGAAAACGGCTAGTATTCAATAAAATCATTGTAAGCAATTAACGTGTCTCTAAGACGTGCAATTCGATTTGGATTTAGAGATATATAAAGATGAATATTTTAAATTATTAAGACTTATGACATCTTGTTTTAATTAATCCAAACAAATCATGTGCCTATATTTATCTTATACATAATCATAATACGTATCTATTTAAATTTATCGATGAAGGATTTTAATGAAATTATGTTTAATTCATAACTTGTTTATGCTGACGCAATTTTAGACCATTCCTAATTTCCTAGGTTATTAGGAAATTACTTAGTCATATATAGCCAAATTAAAGGTCGCACAAAAATGCCGATTAGGACTTTTAGCAAGTAATATGTAAAATAAGCTACATTCTAGTCTTATCGATATCTACTGATAAAAGTACGATAGTAAGATTGACTCATGCTAAATCGATTAGTATTGCCTTAAACTCGGTTCGGGATACAAAGTATTAAGTGTCATTGAAATAATATAAAAAATAATACAATTGTATATCGGCTCGTGTCCGCTTCAAACGATAAAATGTTATAAATAAAGACATTTCAATGCCAATAACATTTTCTTAGATAAATAATTATTAAGGTCATCAACCCAGTACATAAGTGATTAATTAATTTCAGTGTCTTATAAAAGAAAAACAAAAACAGATTCTAAATTCGAAATAAGTAGTGATGTGGTGCACTTTATAAGATAAACTTATCGATATTGTGACTATGAAATTGTGAATAAAAAAAATATAATTTACTTACCAATGATGTATGCTGAAGAAGCATATGACGTGGAACTCAGTGGAAGGTTAAAAGTAAGTTTAATTATTATCAGAGTTCAACGACTGATTAATGGAGTTAGCACCTTATGGCTTCCTTAAATGACACTAACTGATTAGGTAGCAGTACCTAGTGGACAGGACTAATCATCGATAAAAGAAGACGTATGATATCTGTTACGTTGTCTATACCCTTGGCCTTAAAAGAAGATTCTACAATAAGAAAAATAATGACTAGGTATCCTATCTATGTAGCAAAAACCTTTTCATAATAATATTAGTATGAAGTTACTACTGGACATACCCAGATAAAATATAACCTATGTTATTGAGGGAATAATATAGCTACCCAACAGTGAAAAAATATTTCAAATCGGTTGTTTCGGGAGTCTTTAGGGTTCAAACAAACAAAAAAAAAAGGTTTTCTCTTTATTATAGATGATTAGTTGAGTATAGAATATGTAAATCAAACACGATTAATTAACTCATGCCTCAAGTTCTGTCTTTAGAAAAACCATAGCGTAGTCATAACCAAAACGTGCATGTAGACCGTAGGAAGATTTAGTACCCTAGTCTTCAAGTATAAAGTGAGAAATTTTGCCTAAAACGAAATGTTGTGCAGTCGACAGCTCACCTTTGATAAACACGAATCGAGTTTCCGGTTTTTTATGACATTATGATAAGTGTACAGGTGTGACACGGATCCATCGTTATAATTTTGATCGTGGCTCCGATTTTTTTCGAACTTTTTTTACATATCAGGACTGTCACTATGCTAGAAACTTCGCTGGTAACTTTGACGCGACTTTCACTCATAGATGAAAAGGACATCGTAACGGAACATTTTAGGAATTTAGTAAAAGCTTTTAGAACTTATGCGATGATAATATTTTTAGTTGATCATCACCATAATTAGTTAATCATATTTTTTACCTGCCTGAACGGCTAGCCTAAGGCTTCAAGGAACGCCAGCCATTCTCGATATCCTAATTGCTTTTATCGCCAATTATAGCGATTTATCATACTAGTAACATATTTATTTAAAACAGTTTTTAAATCAGTGTCTAACCATTTTTCGTTACCAGGTAAACTATATAAGAAAAGTTCGTAAGGTTTTTCCTTTTAAATAAAGGGCGAGCTTGGGTGAGACAATTTGGAATAATGAATGCTAAATCGAATAGTTTCGGCTACTCCTTTAACCTTTCACCCTATACGCTGATACGGTGATCACAATCTCTCATTGTTCACTTCTACGCATTACAATTAAGAACACATTGATAGCACAGCACAGATTACCTACTTAATACTTTGTACAGACGACAGCACATTAAGTTTCCACAATCTGTCAAATTTCTGCAATAGATTTTGAACCTTATCACAATAGAGGAAGGTTAATGTTCGATTGGTAAAATTTGACAGATTCGGGTAGGATGAACTGTTGTCTATGCTATAGAATCTCAGTTTGTCACTACAGCAACATTGTCACATTCGTCACTAAGGTTATCGACGTATTTCTACTAATTTGCGCATTAATTTCAGCTAAGAAAATTACGTGATTTAATGACCTGCCACATATCGAAGTATTGTTTTATTTTTTTATTTGAAGAAGAAGATTATTGTAGACTAGCTTCTGCCCGCGACTTCGTACGCGGAACATGTCGCTTATGCCAGCGATAACGGGTCGTCAAAATGAAAGATCTTAAACGTCTGATGTCGAATTCTAAGAGCCCGGGGAAACGACGGGTTGCGCGAGACGATTCGAGATGTTTCAGACTTATCATACCATAGCATTGCATTGCATTGACTGCCTTTTTAGAATGTATGGACAACGCCATCTATCGGTAAAAGTGAACACTTAATAAAGCTGTCCGTGTGAAAAACAGCGACACCGTCACACAACGAAGAGCAGAAACAGTTTTAATTGTCATCGATTTAGCTTAAAAACTGACGGAGTTTCATAGACACTTACCCCCCCTTTTTCACCCCCGTTAAGGCAGAATTTCCAAAAATCCTTATTGCGTCTTTCTTAATTTCTAGCCAAATAGCCAAATATTAATTTTAATCGAATTAACTTAAAAACTGACGGAGTTTCATACAAATTTACCCCCTCCTTTTTACCCCCTTAGAGAGCGAATTTCCAAAAAAAATATAGCCTATATGTTATTCTGATATATAAGCAATATGTCTGCCAAGTTTTATCTAAATCCGTCCAGTGGATCCTGAGATTAGCGTGTGCAAACAGACAAACAAACAAACATACAAACAGACAATTTTTTTTTTCGAATTCTTACTCTTCTTTAAATTTCTAATAACCCTACATATTTTGTTTTATAAAAATATTAAATGTTCAGACACGATTTTTTTACTGTTTTATTATATGTATTTTATTATATGTATAGATATAGATAGAAGATATAAATCTTTAGGTGCAATAGTGTGGACTTTATTGTATCCTGCAGATATTACTCAGTGTGTTAATGAGTCAAACTTATTACAAAATTTGTGATTAGTAACCCTAATCAAGCATTTTTTCATGGTTTGTAAGAAAATAGTTTTCTTTCATTTGGTTTGTATTGTGCACATTTTTTCCGCTTCTGGACTAGGTATTGGCTTATTGACCATATGACTATTTTATACTGCGACATTATAACCTAAGTTCGAATCTTACATCGGACGATTTGTGCACCATAAGTCGAAAAATAGTGGAAGTCGTACAAAGTACTTACTAATTAATTAACACTTATCCAACTTAGCGAGATGAGACAGTGTTATTGTTTTTGAAGCCTTGATTTTTCTTTAGATCCTTAAACAGATAAACCAATATACATACATACATATATGTGTATACAAACAAAGATATAGGCAATTTATGTTGTTATCATAAGTCAAGAAAAAAGGAAGTTGTAGAAAGCTTTTTGGAAGGATGTAAATGATATCAACCATAGTTAAAGATTTCTGTGATATCAACCGTCAAAAGTCCTCTATTTTTATTACCCTTTTAAGATTCAGGTAAACCTCATTCCTGCCCCGGCTGCGTCCCGGCAACATGTTCCCAAGAAAGTTTAGAGCCTGCATCCACCTCCACAGCAAAAAATAATTTGCTCTTTATAGTATGTATTAGTTTAGTTAGATCAACATCTCGGCCTTGATAGGTAGACTCGTTTTAAGGCCCATTGACGCCTACATAAAATAGCCATTCATCACAATAGTACCGTAGGAGATTAACATTATTGAGATCATTGATGCTTCCTGTATCGTACTATCATTGAGCCTATTTCGACATCTTGGCCAGGCCTAAATTGATACGTTTGTAGTTTGGTGACAATGGATTCTACGGCAGCTAGGCCTCATCTGAGGGGATCGGCAGTGTTCCCGCTAAAACGAGTAAAAAAGTAGCACTGCCACGCCGAACCATAGAGATTCTAGATAGAGATTCAGAAAAACTTACTATAATTCTGAAAAACTTATTTATTTCTTTTATTGATTCTTTGGGTATATTTTTTTCCTCTTATTTATTTAATTTCTAAGACATTTTATTTTTTTTGTAGCCATACCACAAAAACCTAAAAAATAATAAATTTGGTATAGTGCGCCGAAAAAAAAAGATAATTTAGTATTATCCATCATACAAATATCTAATTTAGTTTTAAATATTTTGATACTGTGCCTACTGATAGTATTAAATTGTGTGCATAGATATAATTATGTACTAGGCATAAGCTGTTTACATGCATTGATACGGGTATTAGAAACACCTATAAATATCCGTATCTTAGGACTTAAAAATACTGTTTTGATAAGATGAATATGTATCAGGAACGGACTACCAAATTACATAGTTTTATTGCCTCATTCTTTTCCAGTTTCTATAAAGAATTTGTGAATATGAATCAATTGCTATATCTATTATTGAAAGGTACCGTTCCGTAAAAAAAACACATTTGTTAATTCCTAAAATTATTATTTTGTTGTTCTAGCTATCACGGTTTATGAGATACAGCCTAGAGTCAGATAGACAGCGGAGGCTTAGTAATAGGGTCCCGTTTTACCTTTTGGGTACGGAGCCCTAAAAAAGAACAGAAAAAAACATTCATAATAAAATGCTGTTCGTGACAAAAAGTTGAAATTATCTCGTATGAGCATATATCAATACCTATAATATTTGTACTTATTGGCCTCATTTCCAATTAACAATGCAATTATATAACACATTCCAATTAGGCGCCATATAATACTGAAAAAATACTACTATGTTTACATATTCTTTGACACTTTAGTATAATTTATCTGCGTTACAACGCGTTACTAAGTTGAAAAAAATCTTCGACGTAGGCATATACGTCACACATTCCAACAGTTAGATGTAGGAAATTTATACATATTTAAATATATAAAAAAATTAACATAATTTTAATGTTATGGAACTTTTTGTGAAAGAATATTATAGCTAGACTATTTTTTTGCCGAAAAGTGTAACCCATATGCACCAAGAAAAGGAGTTCATCCCCTCATTGAAAATATAGGATTTTGTCGCAACCTCGTGTGAAAATTGTTTATCTGTTAGCCAGCCTGTCAGTGCTACTGCCAGTCTAATCCAGAGATCATAGTTTGTTGCGTCATAATTAGGTACATTTCTTTATGTTTAACTTTGGAACATACTCTCCAACAGCTTTTCACGCTAGCGGATTTTCCTGGCGAAATCACTCAGTTCGTAAGGGCAGCAAACAATTGACAACTCCCGGTACAAACATTAGAATATGTTTGTTTACATTACATTCGGTTCTGCTACGGGCGGAAAAGCCGAACAGAAAATCTGCCTGTGTCGAAGCGCTGCAAAAATTCAGCATAATTTTTCTTCACCTTGCCTATTAAAATCTAGAGCATAATTATAGACGTTTCATCCTACTTACATAATAAGGATAATTTAATATGGGTACCGAACTTTAGGCAGGTTACACACTTAATCCCCAAAAATACTACCTTCACAATAATCGTGACCCACGAGAGTTGGTGACCCGCACACGAGACAAGTAAAGCATTTGTATGGTCTCGCGTTTACGGAAGAAACCTTACAACGCGCTACGTTTGATATAGAGCCACTCAACGATACGGAATAATAAGGATTATGTGCCGAACGGAATCCACCATTCGGACCGGTTGTTTAGAGTAAGTACTTCCTCTCTTCAAAACTTCAAAACTTTCCGCAGTTCTATCAGTTTTAGTGTCTTCCTATGACGTACAATAACGCCATGTCTATGGAAGCTTATTTTAAAACGGATTTATATTGTTTATGATGTTTGGAAACTTGGTCACTCTAATTAGCGTGTAACAAGTTCCAATTTCGAATCCTGTTTTTTTTTTGTTTTGTTTTGCACGTCTCGTCAAGCCTAAGCTGGCCTCTATGCTAAAAAACTTAGCAAAAAATTACATCTCTATAATCAGCCTTCTGAAAAAACATTGCGTGCATGTAACTAAAGCGTAATTTTAATATCTACTACAAAAGAAAAGACACACATATGGCCTTCGATTTAAATCTATAAACCAGAAAATGAATGTCGATGCTTGGTGTCTAATTTCGTAAACATTTTATTAAGTCGCTTTGGCAAAAATAAAACTTAATATCACTTGATTGTTAGTAGAGCAAGGTCCACCACTGCGGTTCACGGCCTGACGATATGCGATGGGTGAGATGACTCAATTTGTTATCATCTTATTTTGATTATACTTTAGTGCAAGTGCTAATATTTCATTTAGTAGCTCATTCAACACACAACGTCCAGCAAGATCGCTCCCTGTTGTTTCAGGAAGTCTGAAACATTTGTTAATCCATTTAATTAGTGTTATAATTAAGTTAATCAATCACGTCGTAGTTAGCGGCAGTCAGTGATCCGTGTCAGGTAAGTACTCGGGAACAAGGCCGCAGCGCCGCGGGCAGGCTGGACGCCGGGCTCGCGGCAGTCGCCGCGGCGCGCTCCGAGCACCACCATGCGGGACGAGGAGCCCCCCCTGCCGCCCCCCTCGCCCGGCGCCGCGCGCTCCGCGCCCTCGCGCCTCCGCCGCACTCTACACACGCTACGAACGCCGTTCCGGCCTGGTTCGCCCTTCCACATCGGCTTGATCAAGCGCACAGGCTCCTCCAAATCCGTTGCCTCAGACGGTGAGATCGGCCGCGACGAACGCACGATGCGTAAGCGAAACAAGAAAAACCGCGACGCGGTCAGCGACGCGTCACGCAGCACTGACAGCTCGCCCAGCGTCGACAAGAAGAAGAAGGAGGGGAGCACGTTTATGCGCAGGATGGGCAGTTTCGGCAAAAAGCGCGCAGGCGAGTCCCCTCAACCACCCTCTGAAACTCAGCCAACTACCTCGGAAAAATCAGAACCACCCGTAGAACACTCGCTTTCGCAACCCTCCGAGTCGGAGCAACCTACCCCTGTGCCTGTGCAACCTGCCCCCGAGCCAGTGCAGTCTACCCCCGAACCAGTGCAGCCTGCTCCTGAACCTGAGCAGCCTACCCTTGAACCAGAGCAGCCTACCCCTGAACCTCAGCAGCCTAATCCCGAGCCTGTAAGTCCTATAGCGGTAGAGCACCCCGTTGCAATCCGCCCTTTCAGTAAAGCCGCTTGGAAGCGCAGCAGTGAGCCTGAAATGGAGAAGCCTGTGGAGGACCCCAGCCCGGAGAGTGCACTGCGGCGGCGCATTGCATTCGTAGCGCAGGCGTCCGCGTGCCTATCGGAGGACCACGACGACGGGGAGAGGGGGGGCGCGGAGGTGGGGTCGCTGGAAGAGGCGGTGGCGCTCGCGCGCGTGCGGCTGGCCGTGCCCGCGCCGCCCTCGCCGGCACTGTCGCGCGACACCGACACGGAAGAGGAGGGGTACTCGGACGCCATGCCCGCGTACGGAGACCTCATCGAGCCCGACGGCAGCGCTGGCAGCGGCGGCGCACCGGTGAGTGTTACGAGCGGCGCGTGCGCGGCGCCGCCCGCTCAGTGGCCGAAGGGTCTCCGAGCGATGCGCGCGCGCCATGACCTTCGAGGAGGCGGGTGACGACTGCTACCTCACAGTGTGCGAGTGCTGCGGCTTCAGCGCCGAGACGGCCGTGTTGTTCCCAGTACGTTACATTTCACGATAGTTTACAGCGGACGTCACGCGGCGCGATGCCCTTCGTGAGTACGACTAGCTTGCTCGAGTGCGCTTCGCTTTCACCAAATTATTATAAATATCCTCCATACAGTGGTTTTGTTTGTACAAGTGCACGCATTTTCTTTGTGTTGCAACGGTATGTACTCAGACACACTATAGTTAGACGTTGAAAACAAATAGTCGGTCCTAGTCCTCACGTGTACCTAGTCAGTCATTTTAACTTTAACTTAAAAAAAATCTAGAAAACTTGAGTATTTTGTTTGTAGCGATTACACAACTATTTGTAATCCAAAATCGATTAATTCAACTTTATATTAGGCAAAAACTAGTTCTCGAAGGCTACGTAACAACGTCGATTCGATGTGTTTTAAATTAAAATAATCGTTTTGGTAAGGTTCATAAAAAGCTACCTACTTATGTTTTAATAATGTGTACCTATTTTATTTATTTGCGACACTTTATGGATATAAAAATGCAATAAATTTAATAAAATAAAACTCATAGGTAGGTACTCTATTTACATAGACACGAACGAATGTTTAATATTATGCATTTGCATCTTTATCTGACATTTGAAGTGCTAATCTAATGCTTTGACGAAAATTATAGGTTTTCTGATTGGCCCCTTTTAGAATAGACATTATTTATTTTTTATTTTAGCTGGCGTTTGACTAACATTATATCAAATTACATATCCGTGACTATACTTAGTTATCTTAGTATACCCATAAAGTATATCTTAGAATATTTACAGAGCAATAACACAGACACCATTTTCGGACTAGCCTAACCTTGATATTTTTTCTAATAATCATGCCTGCTACAAACAAATAACTACTTCTTGTCTTCCGCATTGTGCGTAGATCGCGTTTTATAAAATCGAGTCAAATTGGAAAAGTTTATCGATACAGTTGAAATATTTCGGTATCGATTTCAAAGCATATCAGTTTTGACAGTTGATTTTAATGTTGTCACATTTAAATTTAATTTCGCTTTCGATTTCCCCTTCACTAAATCTATTGCCAAATATTGAGGTTATCAAACTCTTTGGTAACGCTATACAATTTGATACCTTGACTGTTAAACTCTTTATAAACTAAAAACATTCGATTTCTCGTTAATGTTCTGTTCAACCTGTTTGGTGACATTTTTTACTACGACATTTTTTCTGTAAAATGTGTCACCTTAGTTGAGAATTGTTACGAGTTAAGACAATCGTTGAAAAATTAGAGTTATCGAAAAGAAAATTCTACTCATACTTTCTTTCACATATTGTCAATTTTAAAAGGGTTGTTTTGTAGAAGTTATTTCGCAGCGTAAGGCCGTGGGAATAAATAGTTACAGAAACTACTCAAGTATTACCTATATTGAAGGACGTACTCAGATTCTAATAGCTAAGTAATATGTAGCTTTTATATAGGTCCTTCGGTACAAAAGTAATTTTAGTCAACAAGTTTTCTAGGGTGGTACGGGAAACAACAATCCACAAACAACACAATTGTGAAGAATTAATTTAGAATGCACTTTCTGTTCTTAAAACTTACTAGGTAATAATTAATTGATAAAACGCTGAAAATGTTTAATAATGCATCAAGGCAACAAACAAGATTGTTACATAATTATTTTATTGTTCAACCTGTTTTTAAGTCTACTAAATTTCAAGTCTTGTTTTAAATGCTCATTAACATATTTATGTTAGGTACCTACCTCCTAACTGTTTCCCGCGATTTCATTTCATTGACGTTTTAATATAATTATAATCAGCGATTATACCCGCGTCCCGTGGGAAATACTCCGCCCTCTCCTTTAAAAGTAGCCTTCCTACTGAAATATTTTTTCAAATCGGACCAGTAGTTCCTGAGTTTAGCGCGTTCAAACAAACTCTTCAGCTTTACATTTCTACTATAGATTAGTATAGATGTGCTCCTACTTACCCTTATATTTTGTCCGGTACCGTAACTAACTTCTTAATTGGGAGGAAAACTTTTCTGAAACAATCTTTACTTCTTTCACCTACTTTTCCATCTTTCCGATTTCGTTATTCTTATTCACAATTTTTAATAGGAATAGTGACACCAATTCTATTATTTTTAGTTTTTTTTAAAGTCATATTTTTATTGTTTCTTTTTTCAAATGTTAGACTGCGTTGACATTTTGTGTTCGAGTTTTATGATATTTACTCTATGGTTTTATGTAGCAATTTAGATACGTAATGCATTCCAAGTCTAGAATTTTGGGTCTTTAGTTTCATAACTTTTTTAAACTTTAGTTTTACTTGTTTATATAAAAATCATACCGGGCGTGTTATAAGAAATTATTTCGATAGATCCTGTGTGGAATTTTAATTTAAAACATGGGTATTACAATAATCTGGGTCAATTTTCGCACAAGTTATGGGAAGATGTCACAGACGAATTTTGTAATATTGCACATGAACTCAAACGAATCCGTTGGATGGTCTTGGCGCACATAATAAGTAAGCTATTGTCAATGAATATGGATTTATCTTTTATTAGTTTCTAGTTTGTTCAATATTTTACTGTATTTCTATAATGCTGAACTTTGCAATATTTCTACCGCATTATGCGGCTATATTATGTACATACAGTCGTAAGTGGCTCAGTTATACATGCGTGTATTAGTGAGTATTCCGCGACTGTACACCAAATAAGCTAAAGTTACAGTCTTATTTATTAGATTCCCGTTTAAAATATTTGTAGGGCCGTCATTATGCATAATTCTCCGCTTAGTAGTCCATTATCAAACCTATCACCGACAGTTATTGTTTTCTATGAAGTTCCATCTTGTGTGACGAAAGTGGGTAAATAGTTTTCCCAAACAAATTATTCCAGAATTTTCTACAACAAGCCCTCGTAAAATTAACATAACTGCTTGCTAAGTTATTTGAATGAATGTCTCATCTTGTTGCCCAATTGCCTACACAATTTATCTTTATGGCCTAAAATATAAAATGCGGTCTGTGACCATTCATCGGCGACGACCGACACAGCACCCAATTGTTTAATACGAACATGAGAATGTTCGTATTAAACAATTGGGTGCTGTGTTTTTTTTCAATCTTAGAATATTGGGCAGGATAATAATTCGTTTGTTTTATTATATATTCTGTACTCAAATAAACACATCAAAATACGCCATTTTAAGCAACCTTTCATCCACTTCGAGTAGTTCTCTAATAACACGAGTGACATTAATAATACCTTAAAAATTAAGAATTACAAACCAAAGAATTGAAACATCTTTTTTCCGAATATGGCAACGCAAAAATGTGTTATTGTTTTTTAACTTTCGCGACAATGTAATACAAGATACTTATAAAACTTACTTATTTTAAAATTATTAAGCTATAGTTTTCCTAGGACGACGGCAAAACGATACGTTAACAGTCGAAAGTTTCCGCATCTAGACAACAATTGAATAGCATGTATGTGTCGCAGAGATAATATGATAAAAATAGGGATTTGCCCTATTTTTTGGATTTGATCTTTATTTATATTTCTATATGTATGTACATTTTTATTTCGATAAAATCAAGCGCAGCTGTCAAATGTACATGCATATTTATTAAATCTGTCTAAAAATATGCACGTGTATCATTATCTTTTAATGCTAATTCTGTCCTTTAAATTAATTTTAGATTTGTAATGATTGTTAAAGGTCTAGTGTTATTTTGGTTCTCTTACGTAAAAATATTAATTATGAGTCTCGAACAGATCCGGGAAAACGAAACTTTCTTTCTTATATGTATTAAAAATTTTGTTAAATTGGGCAATAAAGCATGGTTCCAAAAAAGACATTGATAATGTTATAATTTCAAATATTTTACGTAAATATTCGTGACCATAGAAACGAGTTTTTCAGTCGAATACATAAATGTTATTATGGACCTATATATATTACAATGGTATTAGAGACCTACGTGCTATAACTAATTTATTTAAAAATTACACCTAATACAATAAACTTAATTTTTTTCTATAGTGTTACAAATATATTTATATATTGGTATATAATTTTCCTTAAATCTAAGCAACAGGACTTGCTTAGATTTAAGGAAAAACACCTTCTTGATGACACTGACAATCTAACAATTCACAAATATTCTACTTTTAATAAATGTTGCCATTACAGAAAGTTTTATACCATAGTGTAGGGAGTGGGTCACAGTGAAACCTTATAAATGGGGTGGAAATATAGTTTAATGGTTTGGATAATTTTGATGGTTCAATTAGCACGTTTATATGGCTTCCTGATATCGATATGTGTGAACAGCCAAAGGAAGTAATGGTTTTAAGGATTAGGATATTTTGACCACACTTCCTTTTTCGATTTTCTGTTCTTACTTACTTTTGTTTTTAGGTGCTTGAGTGTTTCTGTTACGTCACTACCACTGACTACTTTCTAATGAATATGGTGATTAGCAATAGCATCAAATTTTTACACTGATAGGTATAACCTATTTCTAATCATTCAGAATTTCAAACTTAATGATTTTAAAATGGATTTTAATGATTCGTGGCCGATTACAAAATTTGTCTGGAATGTGGCTTGGAATGATTAGTTAATGATTTAGGAACTATTATAGTTACAAACGTTGCATAAGTGAGCAATTAAATTTTTTAAAATAAAAATAACTCGAAGATAAAAATAACAATGTGCCAACATTCAAATACTTTTGCGGAAGACGTTCCAATAATGGATGTCAAAGTAACTCCATTTCTCAAAATATTTTGAGTCGAAAGTAACTCTATGTTAGCAAAAAGTTTTCACTCAATCGTCACAACTTTTAACCCTAAACCTCAAACTGTCATAATGCCATATTGATATGCCATTCCCTGTGGCATGCCAGTGCCAGTCGGTCGGAGGTCGTCGTTGATGCGTGTACGTAACTCTATACCCTGGCTAGACTTACCGCGGCCGCGTCGCGGTTCCAACGGTTGTGCAATGTGCATTCGCTGACAATATGTGACTGCACCAATGTCTCGTGGAATTCATAGAAAATTATATCTAGACGTCTATTGGAGATTAGAAATCTTTATGTCATAGCTTATTAGTATGTTTGTGGTCGAAGATATTTTTTGCAACTAAAAAAATAATTGGTAACTGAGCTAATATCAACGATCAACTGCTCTAACAGTGGTTTTTAATAACCTATCTATCCGTTGATTTGCAACAAGAGATTGAATTTTTATTTCAGTTCCGTATTAATCATTTTGATAGCAGAACAACATATATTATGTTGATAAGATAACAACTTTTAAAACAGAACAGCGGTCTTTAGAAATACACCTTTCTAAAAAACACCTGAATCTTAACTAAATCAGCATTATACTACCTACTTTATCATTTACTCACTTGCATATTATTATGAAGTAAGATTTCTATAAAGATAAGTTGTCTAGCCACAAGGATCTCTTAAATACTGATAAAAAGATTATGATCAGTAATATATTTTATCAATATCTGTTTTATTATATCATCTCTGTGATATAAGAGACGTTTGGCATTCATCAAGACCAAAAAATATTATAACGATAACACCTGTGTTTGTTTCTGGGGAAATATCAAGTCACATGTTTTTATAGAATAAGACCCTAATTCTTAATATTTCTACAAATTCACGTAGTAACTGGTGACTATTTTGAGGAATCTATAAAAATGTAGCCTGACAAAAATGTCCTTGTTAGGTCAAGGGAAAAAAACCGGAAAATAAAAAAAGGCAATTTATTTATCACATCGACACAAATATTGGATTGGTTACAGGCCAAGGAGTGCAAATGACAAATACTTGTCGTTATCAGGTGGCCGATAAGCGCTATCAGCCACTCGACGCGACTTCATAAATAGCTGGTCATCACACCGACTCGATAGTTTGTATTCGAAAGCTGAACGATTAGGTCCGTGGTCTAATTAAAAAAAAAACTATTGTTTATTAGCGTTCCAAATTCAAATTGAAGACGCGCCAATCTTCCGATTTTTTATTCAACTTTCTTGTTGAAATTATAAATTAAAAGTTTATTATTATTTATATTAATGGAGGATGAGTGAAGACAGTTAAAGCATATAAAGTGAGATGTGTTATAAATACAACGAAATCGAGAATATTCTGTATCGGTTGTGTGATTCGTTATTTTGGACTTACTTCTGTGTTTCTTGACGACTTGCGTGTGCAGCAAGGATTTCTGATTGATTGGAAATGTCGCCCAAACAGAAAGCCAGTAGTAGCGTGAGTTTGTAGACCATTTTTTATATTCAAAAAAATATATTATTTACCTGATGTAGATATTCGTTTTCAGAGTTATTTAGTTTGAAGTTTACGTTTTTTGATTTTTTTGTCTATGAGGACGTTTACGTTTTTTTACGTTTAGAGGAGATTTTTACTTACAATGGAAACTCGATTTATGTTAATAAAAAGTAAGGGAGTTTAGTTTTGCAAAAGCCTCTACCATAGGTGCTAGTACATACAAACTATTTAGATATGACGAATCATAACACTAACTTAGATACCCAGTTGGGTAAATCTGAATATTGTATTCTTAGCTTCTTTTTGTATCTAAATTTGCCAAAATTAATAGATATTTAAATGTCCGCACGCATGCTACATAAATCTTCACGTATAAAAAAAAATCATGTATCTATAAACGTAGGTATTTCTAAACAGATTTTTACAAAAGCCATCATTTTGTAATGGTGATCGAACCTTCTTAATTACTTCTTGCGAAATAATATGAGTAATAGTAGTCCAATTAGGTAATGGATACCTATGAATAGAAATAAGTAATTAATATGAGTTCTAATTATTCAATTAGTTATACAATCATTACTGAACTGTGTCAGGTATTGCGTAATTTACTACATACATATAATATAACTTAGATTTTATTTGCACCTGTGTAAACTTAAGTAGGTATAATAGTAATTAATCAATAAATCTACATGGGGATCAGACTTTTAGTAAGCAGATAATGCCAGCGAAGACACAAGCAATAATGCAACTATTCGAACCGTTTGGGGTTGAAACCCTCGGGTCGTGGGGTCCGAATACCCATTCTTTATTTAAAGATTTATCCAAGCGGCTGGTTGACGCGTCCCCTGACCAAAAGGCTTGCTATTACCTGGGACAACGGATCAGCATTGCCATCCAGCGAGGCAATGCTGCCAGCCTTTTGGGCACGCTCCCAGTCGATAGCGTAAATATCTCTTTTATATTTTTTTTTATAATCCTGTAAATAAGTGTACATACATATTTTATTATTCTAAATACCCGATTAAATACAGGAACAAACAAGTATGTAGATATTTGGAAATATAGACTTCAAAATCAATAGTGCTAACAAAACAACACTATGTTTACACTTTATTACCGGTAAATATTGCGCTCCTATCTCCTATCTTACTACAAAGATAAGACCTAGATTGTTTACGACCTACAATATCAGTTGAAACAATATCCGTACTTACATTATCAATGGGAAAGTCACTCTCTGTCTCTTGTACACATCAAAACTTTGGTTGTACACAGGTAGGTAATCTGGGAAAGGAAATCGGGTACTTACTTTTTATCTGGATGAGGGATGTAGCTCCCTCGGACCAGCTAGTATAATATATATTAGGTGTATATAATACTAGCCTTTTTCCCGCAGTTTCTATACTGCCCGTACCCGGATAAAATAGAGCCTATGATACTCGAAAATAATATGTACTTATAGCTTCCCAACAATGAAAAAAATATTCGAATCGGTTCGATAGATCCGAAGCCTATTCGTTACAAACAAACAAGTCTTTCCTCTTCATACATTAGTATAGAATAGAAGTATAGATACAATGTTTGGGTGGTTATTGAACCTACACTGTATTATCAATTGTTGCTATATCATGGTACCTACCTAAGTATATCAAAAGGTCAGGAAGATTCGCCTACGATTCGGCAATTCTTTGCCTATTGACAACCAGACACTTCAAGAATTATTCAGGCTGCTATCAACAGATAGAAATCCTATATTTCAGTCACATTTTCCCCTTACTAGGATTTGTCTATAAATAAATAACCTGTCATGACGCGTGTTCCCTTCTTAGCATGTGTTCGCATGAAATATTTTACTATTTGCTAGAACACCTAGATCAAGAGAAATATTTGTCTGCATGGATTCTCGCCTTAGACACAACAATGCAGATGCACCTTGTCTTAAAGAAGGTTCATGTTCTTATCTCGTGGGTTTACTAACCCTTTAAGTAAGATTTTCTTGAATCAGCCTGACGCTTTCTGACTGAATATACATGTGTGACTGTTATCATTCGAAGTAAGGTTTATTGAACTAATGTAAAATTAAAGTTGTATGTACCTACCTACTTCATTGTCATCTTTACCTCACCGTTAAAAAGAGTTATAATATTTCTTTGATTAATATCAGAAAGCATTAAGTAAGACGATGCCATACATTTTGACCAATGCATCTATATATATTGACTATAATTGAAGAAGATTCATTTTCGTATTTTGATCGATCAGTAACTTCGCTATTATTTACCAAATGACATGAATTGTTTAGTCTCGAGGTTTCTCCTTTATCAGTGAGAAACTGACGTCATTAGTTCATACGTATTCACATGATTTATTCATTCAAGTAAACATTGTCAACTGAGATATAATTCAAGGAACCGTATTTGTTTGTATTAAGTTTGTATTCATTTTAAATATATAGATAGGTGCTATGAATTATTATTTTCCTGTTAGAGAAAGTAATTATACCTCAAAAATACGCCAACTTTTACTAAATTAAATTTCATAAGCTTTCTGCCGTCTTTCTTAGTTTTATGCGACAATAGATGCATTAACTTGCACTCGACTTATGAGTATTAGCATTACTGATTGATTGCCAATTGAACTGATGAGCGCTTCTTAATTACTACTGCTTATTTATCATGCTCCTATAGAATTAAACTGCATTTTATGTACCTATTATTAGTTCCACTTAAAGAGAGTTACGATTTTTTGCCCTTTGCATTCGAATCAAAACAACTCTCCACAGTTTTATGCACTACCTTTCATCTATATACCTCTTTTATTTATAGTTTTACATCGCTGTAGCGGCCGTCGGCACATCAATGGCTCCAAAATCTAAGCTCAAAAATTTGCATCATTTTAGAAGACCAACCTAACATGTGCTCTCTCCATTCTCTTCCAGTCCCACGCATCCCCGAGCGCTGAGCGTCGGGAACATCTATACAAGATCCTGGTGATAGGAGAACTGGGCACAGGGAAGACGTCCATCATCAAGCGATATGTTCACCAGTTCTTCAGCCAGCATTACAGAGCAACCATTGGTGTGGACTTCGCGCTGAAAGTATTGAATTGGGATGCGAATACTATCATTCGTTTGCAGCTATGGGATATTGCGGGTGAGTATTTTATTGAAGAAAATAAACAACTATGTATGAGGTGACTGAAAAATTCAATGTACCAACCTTTAAATGCAGGTACATCTCGATCTTTCAAAGGATGGATCTCGTNTAAATATCTCTTTTATATTTTTTTTTATAATCCTGTAAATAAGTGTACATACATATTTTATTATTCTAAATACCCGATTAAATACAGGAACAAACAAGTATGTAGATATTTGGAAATATAGACTTCAAAATCAATAGTGCTAACAAAACAACACTATGTTTACACTTTATTACCGGTAAATATTGCGCTCCTATCTCCTATCTTACTACAAAGATAAGACCTAGATTGTTTACGACCTACAATATCAGTTGAAACAATATCCGTACTTACATTATCAATGGGAAAGTCACTCTCTGTCTCTTGTACACATCAAAACTTTGGTTGTACACAGGTAGGTAATCTGGGAAAGGAAATCGGGTACTTACTTTTTATCTGGATGAGGGATGTAGCTCCCTCGGACCAGCTAGTATAATATATATTAGGTGTATATAATACTAGCCTTTTTCCCGCAGTTTCTATACTGCCCGTACCCGGATAAAATAGAGCCTATGATACTCGAAAATAATATGTACTTATAGCTTCCCAACAATGAAAAAAATATTCGAATCGGTTCGATAGATCCGAAGCCTATTCGTTACAAACAAACAAGTCTTTCCTCTTCATACATTAGTATAGAATAGAAGTATAGATACAATGTTTGGGTGGTTATTGAACCTACACTGTATTATCAATTGTTGCTATATCATGGTACCTACCTAAGTATATCAAAAGGTCAGGAAGATTCGCCTACGATTCGGCAATTCTTTGCCTATTGACAACCAGACACTTCAAGAATTATTCAGGCTGCTATCAACAGATAGAAATCCTATATTTCAGTCACATTTTCCCCTTACTAGGATTTGTCTATAAATAAATAACCTGTCATGACGCGTGTTCCCTTCTTAGCATGTGTTCGCATGAAATATTTTACTATTTGCTAGAACACCTAGATCAAGAGAAATATTTGTCTGCATGGATTCTCGCCTTAGACACAACAATGCAGATGCACCTTGTCTTAAAGAAGGTTCATGTTCTTATCTCGTGGGTTTACTAACCCTTTAAGTAAGATTTTCTTGAATCAGCCTGACGCTTTCTGACTGAATATACATGTGTGACTGTTATCATTCGAAGTAAGGTTTATTGAACTAATGTAAAATTAAAGTTGTATGTACCTACCTACTTCATTGTCATCTTTACCTCACCGTTAAAAAGAGTTATAATATTTCTTTGATTAATATCAGAAAGCATTAAGTAAGACGATGCCATACATTTTGACCAATGCATCTATATATATTGACTATAATTGAAGAAGATTCATTTTCGTATTTTGATCGATCAGTAACTTCGCTATTATTTACCAAATGACATGAATTGTTTAGTCTCGAGGTTTCTCCTTTATCAGTGAGAAACTGACGTCATTAGTTCATACGTATTCACATGATTTATTCATTCAAGTAAACATTGTCAACTGAGATATAATTCAAGGAACCGTATTTGTTTGTATTAAGTTTGTATTCATTTTAAATATATAGATAGGTGCTATGAATTATTATTTTCCTGTTAGAGAAAGTAATTATACCTCAAAAATACGCCAACTTTTACTAAATTAAATTTCATAAGCTTTCTGCCGTCTTTCTTAGTTTTATGCGACAATAGATGCATTAACTTGCACTCGACTTATGAGTATTAGCATTACTGATTGATTGCCAATTGAACTGATGAGCGCTTCTTAATTACTACTGCTTATTTATCATGCTCCTATAGAATTAAACTGCATTTTATGTACCTATTATTAGTTCCACTTAAAGAGAGTTACGATTTTTTGCCCTTTGCATTCGAATCAAAACAACTCTCCACAGTTTTATGCACTACCTTTCATCTATATACCTCTTTTATTTATAGTTTTACATCGCTGTAGCGGCCGTCGGCACATCAATGGCTCCAAAATCTAAGCTCAAAAATTTGCATCATTTTAGAAGACCAACCTAACATGTGCTCTCTCCATTCTCTTCCAGTCCCACGCATCCCCGAGCGCTGAGCGTCGGGAACATCTATACAAGATCCTGGTGATAGGAGAACTGGGCACAGGGAAGACGTCCATCATCAAGCGATATGTTCACCAGTTCTTCAGCCAGCATTACAGAGCAACCATTGGTGTGGACTTCGCGCTGAAAGTATTGAATTGGGATGCGAATACTATCATTCGTTTGCAGCTATGGGATATTGCGGGTGAGTATTTTATTGAAGAAAATAAACAACTATGTATGAGGTGACTGAAAAATTCAATGTACCAACCTTTAAATGCAGGTACATCTCGATCTTTCAAAGGATGGATCTCGTTATTTACATCATGACATATTGGTCACCCTGTATGGCTAACGCGTACTGAATGCCCGACACATATTGAGGAACCATTAGTAAGAATGTTCCCAGTACTTACTATATAAGAATGGACCTGTGCCCTCCTCATTGAGTTACTTCCTCCCATTAAACGGTAGACCTAGCCTGATGAAGGTCAATTGAAGTCTATGGTTCGATCGAGTTGATTGTTGAGTAGCTTTTCTTTCCTCTCATATTTTGTATTCCTGTTTGTAGCTTATTCATCATTGTCGCGAGGAAATTGTTTAAAAACAACATTAACCTTTGACCTAGGTGATCCAGGTCCAGGTTATTTTAACTAGGTTTTAATCGCAAAAGACGATATACTTTTTGTTTAAATTCGAATGTACTTTTTGGTATTTTTCTTCAAATTTCTCTATTGCCATCACTGTTTGAGTTTGATCACTGTCACTGTTATTTATTGTCAGTTGAACCGTTGAATGGTAGTTATTCAATGAACTATTTTGTAAAATGGATGAAGCCTCAGCTGATTTTAACGGTATTTGTGCTATCTGCATTGTATTAATGGCGATGTTCTTTATGTGTTTGTTGTTTATTATCTAAATGAAGAACATGTGATGGTGGGTATTTGATTGCTACATCATACATATCGTCGATAGCTTCGTTTGGGAACATATAGTCGGAGTTAGATCAAAGTAACACTATTCCCGAGTAAACCCACTGACATATATTTGATCCGGGTTCCCCCGGGACGCGGGTGAAACAGCTAGTAACAAATAGACCTGAACCTGTTTCGATAAATATGCTATCTAACTCTTAAAGAGTTTTTCACATCGTACCCTCACTTCAGGAACTGATGTTCCGGTTTCAAGAAATTCATGAAATTAGCGCGGTCAACTTACCAACCAACCAAACAAACCCTTCAGTTCCAAATTTCCTTAAGGAATTAAAAAGTAACCTACTGCCCAAAATTCTTCATAGCACGTTTTTCCATTACCAGGTCAAGAGCGCTTCGGCAACATGACTCGCGTGTACTACAAGGAGGCTGTGGGAGCTTTCATAGTGTTCGACGTGTCCAGGGTCGCGACCTTCGACGCCGTGGTCAAATGGAAGAACGACCTCGACGCTAAGGTCCAGCTGCCTGATGGATCGCCTATACCTTGTATATTGCTGGCGAATAAGGTGAGCGAGCACAGCTCTTTAGTTCTTTTATAAATTAGCTTTTGATTATGATAGGCATGTGGACTGAAAACTGTAAATCTTCCGTCTTATAAGTAAGTTACCCTTAAATAATAGATCTTTTCTCTCACAGATAAATAACAACGAAATCACAACACGTTAAGATTTTGTATGTCGTCACTCCTAGGTTACAAACTATACCTAGGGGAGACATTACAAGCTCCCACTGCCAGCCTTTAATGCATCATATTATAGTCTTTTTTAATACTAAAATTTAAAATATACGTGCTCACAATTTTTTCCTAATCTAAAAGATAGACTTAATAGAATTGCTATTTTTTAACCCCATTATAGTTTTGATCCTGGCAAAACCGAGTTCAACAATATAAATTGCCTTATTTTGTGGTAATTACATAGGTTTGACTACTATTAAGTTTTTTCTCGGTGCTCAAATAATTTATGGCCAGAAAGATCTCCAAGTTTTCATTATTTCATATTAGTAAATTTTCTTAAATACATACACCCTTCGTTAATCAAAGCATTTTACAGATAATTTTGTCTGCTTATTCTAGAGGTACATCTATCTCATCTTAATACAAATTCAATTCAATGTATTTGCATATTTCTTTCCCCAGTGCGACCAACAAAAGGAAGGCATAGTGAACTCTCAAGCCAAAATGGAGGAGTACTGTCGCGAAAAGGGCTTCGCTGGTTGGTTCGAGACGTCCGCCAAAGAAAACATCAACATTGAGGAGGCGGCCAGGTCACTAGTTAATAAGGTAAGGTTTTATTCAGTTACTAGCTATTTTTCCTGCGGTTTCACCCGCGTTAGGGGGAACTTCTTCCCACAATCAGATAAATTATAGCCTAGAGGATAGTGCTTTCCAATAGAGAAATATTTTTTCAAATCGATTCTGTAGTTTCGGAGGCTTTAGGCCGTAGGGTTTTACAAGCAAACAAATACACACAAAAATAATTTTCCTCTTTTTTCATTCATTTATTCCACATATTTTTACATTTTTAAATATTTTATAAATACATATAATAAAACAAAACATTTTGAATATAATATTGAAATACAAATATAATTTTCATTTTGTTTTCATTGGTCCTAATATAGTACCTTGCGAAATCCGTGACGACATTTTTTAAGAATGATTGATTATGGATAACTGTCCAATCAAATCTTCGTTACATTTCAATAACCATTAGATTACATGTCACCTTAACTGTTTACAAATATTTCCTAAATAAGCTGTTCATCAATAGCTATATCAATAGCATTATAAATCAATTTATCATATTTCAACCAATCATTGAAAACTTTTACGAGTTATTAAAATAAATTAATAAACACGCACATTTCAAAAAAAATTACCATAAAATAAAATGGACCGTCACATTCACAGCTTTAAATTGATAGTTTTGGTGGCCCACACAATGAATAAATACCATAAATTCAACATTGATTCGTTCTACCAAACCGGTATAGCTATCTCGAACATTAGTTAAAAGTTTATGGTTATTCTGCCGCATACCGAACTACGGAAACTTTTGACCGTAAAACATTTTTAGAAGCGGTTTTTTTAATGATTGTGCAATATGACCCTTGAACGTGTTCTTGTTCAGTTTTATGTGAAATAACTTTTATGGTCCTATATGTGGTGCTTATATGTACGAATTTGTGGTTTCATAGAATCTGAAGCTTCATTCATCTTTATCAATGCTTTGTTGATGGTCTTAATATACCACCGTTTATGTTATCTGTGGAGATAGTATGTAGTTTGGGGTATGTCTCCCAGTTCAGATATCAAGATATTCGGGCATGTCGCATACTGAATAATTATTTATTTTCTGAATTAACAGTAAATCACTTGACCCTATCATACGAGTATATCTTAGGATTTCATTCATACATCTTTGATTGCCGTCTCTTCCAGACCACAGGACTATAGAGTCCCGGATTTTTGGAGGGCGAACGTGGGGCCGAAGCCAACACGCTGAAGCCCCTTTAAGACAACTTTAATGAGATTATTAATTATAATATTAATAATTTATAATGATTGCCGTTATTATTAGTTTATCAGTTGATAAAAATTTGAAAGCCCACTTTTGTTTCAATTCATTAATGGCTGTTTAATCTGCCGTCTACATTAATATTTTTTCTAACCATTCCGAATTAATATTCATAAATAATAATTTGAAGTCCGGTAGGTTTAAAGTTACGCAAGACTTGGTAACAAGTTTGGTTTTTTATTTCCCTGTCGTGGTAGGCGGGAATATTAATGGTAGTTGTAGCCGTGATAAATATTGTTTAGCTTTTAACGATGGACGGTGTAGCTGATGACAAATTGTAGGGCCATTTCTGAGTTGTTGAGCGATGATAGTATTTGCTTCATTTTATTGTTTTCGGTTCAAATCATTGAAGTGTTTTCTTAGTCTTATCTAACTTGCTCTTTATTAGAATTTAACAGTTATTGTCGTTTTTTTGGTAAAGTACATAATTATTATTCGCTTATTATGTATGTCAAATAGATTCATGGATTTCATTTGATACCTTCCTACTCTTCTTACCTTCTGTACGCTTTCTGTAGCAATAGATAATATTGACGACGGTGAAACAAAAATGGCATATAATGATTTTAACATTATTTCCGTTTGTGAGATCTTCATGTACTACATTAAAGGTCATGGCTATGGTTGATATTTAACCTCCACACTTGTAACCATGGTTATTTTCGAAACGATCTTCATTTGAGTAATTTTGATGTTAATTAGCTTTTTACGACAAGGCTCTGACATAATCTTTTTTACCCACCACGCCTAATATAGGTGGTTTTAAAATAGTGGGAACTGTTTTTGTTTAGTAAAACATTGTGCAATATTTTCTATCAAACCCGAATGACGTGAGAGACCAAAAATTTGGAACTACGGACTATATTATTATTCAATTATGAATGCCGTCTTCCAAAACGAGTTTAATATTAATTATAGTAGAGCCTAATGACGTACAATGTTTCTACGGTAGCATTTTTAGAGTAGACAATGAGAGCATAGTTTGTGCTTTAAATTACCGGTATTGTCCAGTACTAGCTTACGCCAGCGGTTTCACCCGCGTCCCGTAGGAACTACTCCCCCCAGCCAGATAAAAAATATTCTATAGTCTTCCTTGATAAATGGGCTATCTCACACTGAAATATTTTTTCAAATCGGACCAGTATTTCCTAAGATTAGCGAGTTCAAACAAACAAACTCTTCAGCTTTATAATATTACTACAGATAAGCTAATTTCAAGTATGCCTAATACATAAGCTTTGAATGACTGACAGGAATTTCAAAAAACTTGTTGGTAGTTCTTGTTTTTAGTCCTGCAGCCTTGAATATAATATGTATGATTAACGCTTTAAATTAATTGGTAAGATCAAAAACTGTATGATTAGTTTTTGTTGGGATTAGATAACATCTATTTTTGATCTTGTTGCATCGAAAATGGATTTTGGCGTGGGAATTTTAGAATTATAATCAATTATAATAAACCTTCTTAGAGGGTCTGTAATAATTATGTTAAATTTTGTGTGTATCATTGTCATCCCATTTTTACGCAATTACTGAAGAAACATCCAATTTTATCAAATCGACCAATTTTGATTTGGAAACAAAGTTGATAAAGCATTTATTAGACCGTATAGTTTATTCGGTTTTTGGCCTAGTCGAAGTAACCATAAAATGATGACCATAAAATGTCCAACTCATTTATTTATGGGTAATGTTCGTTTTTCCAGATCCTATTAAACGACAAACTACTCCAGAGCAACGACAACAGGGATGGTGATAAGTTCGCGCTTGACCACAAGATCGCTAACGGCGAGAACAGTCGGGACGGAACCACCAAGTCATGCTCGTGCTGACCAATCACCGACCGCCATTCGTAATGGCCCAAATCACAACGCGTCACACAAACGCTCCCCTACCCAAGGACCAATCACGTTTGAATCCAAATTTTAAAACTCTAATTTTAAATTGCACTTTTGTTTTTAAATTAGGAATTATGGGAATTCGATTTTGGAACAACTCCAGCTTAAATTATTATAATCTCAATTTGCAATCTATCGACTACTCGTTGCTCGATTACTGACTCTGCCACGGACTTGTTCTTTGTATAATAAGAATCAAATCTTTAATTTTCTGTTCAATCCTTTTAGGATCTGTCTTCCTTCTTAGCTTTTTTACAAACTTACTATCTGTACTGTAACAATAAGATATTATTTCTGTAATAGGCCTCCACATCTCTACAGTAAAGAGGTTGATCAAAGTGCCTATGATCGAATTTATTTTGTTTAAGTAATGACTCTGAAAGCTGTATAGGGTCACGTGCCATTTGGCTAAAGTCATAAATATATGGAATATGATAGTGTACTATACGGTTATTGTAATAAGTATTATCTACTTATTGTATGCGAGTGTGAAAGTTGTTACTGTAAAATAAAATGTTTAGTGATGGATTTCTATGGTTTTATTTGAATTTGACCCACCTTTGTTCTGATAGTTTCTTACGGCCGTTCCCAATAACCTATCTACCTCTGGATTGCTTACTAGAGATAGAATTTTGACATTAGCCCCTACAAGTAATATCTACCTATCTCCTATCTCTAGTAAGCAAATACAGAGATAGACAGAATATTGAATTCCGCAGTTAAAGGGTATGAACTATTAATCTGACTACTTACTAGTTATGCTTGCTCAAAGAAATGGTTATGCAGCTACTTTCGACTAAACTGAATGCTCCAAGAACTGATTTTAATAACACGCTCTATCAAAACCTATACATAAAAATATGAGCGAACAAAAGTATAACTTTAAAGCTAGGCTTTGATAATATGGAAACAAATAAAAGTTCAACATTTACTCAAACATATTTCGAAATGCTTTTGATTTTTTTACAAGCGACCCAAGTTTATCTTAATTCACATTTGTGTTAGACTATGGAGACACGGGAAAGTTTTATCACATTAAGGGGATACGTTACGAGGCAAAAAAAAGTTGGATCCCTTCAAAACCGGTTTACCTTAGACACGCATCTTGGATTAACATTAAATTAAATAAATAGACAGGAGGCTGTTATCTTAATGTGGGCGCGATAAATAGAATAGGCCGACGGCGACAAGACACTTTTTTGACTACAGTCTGGTTACCTGTGTCACCTCTAGATATATTAAATCACGAGCAATAACTTGTATGTAGTTACACACCTAGTAAAATGCAACAAGAATACGTCAGCTCCACTAATATACGCGATTTAGAGATTGTCGAATGAAGCGTCGACACTGAGAGCTGAGACGCTGGGATGCCGAGCTGGTGCCAAGCATCGGGACGCCGACCACTTGGACGCCTAGTGCCGGGGTGCCAAGCTTTGGGACGTTGAGTATCGGGAGGCCTGGCTCCGGGACCTTTTGCGTCGGGACGCCGATTGTCGGGATATCAAGCGTCGAGAACTAAGAAACGAGAAGAGAATAACTAAAAAAACCCGTAGAAAAACACACAGCGCCCTAATACAGTCCTATAATAAAAGAGTGTGCATTCTGTGCATGACACGATAAATCATATTGGTCTCTATAACATTAACTTCATTGGTCAAGTGCTGTTGACAAATGAGGTGACGCCGGTGGTCTTGACAAATAGCCAAAGCGTAGGCGTTGTGATCTTTTCGAAAATGATCGATGTGGTGTCGATATCCGATTAATGACGCCGATTTAAATGTATCGAGATAAAAAGGTTACTTTTTCAGTACCTAATATCCCTTTTAGGAAGTCGTGTGCTACGGCAATAATCTACACTACCTACACTGTAAGAGTGGAGTAAAATGGTGTGTTTTAAATAAAAAGCAATTAATTGCTCATTTGTCTACAATCATTATAGATGAGCTGTCTAGACTCTACTTGCTACTAACCTGGTTTAGGCGGTCAGAAATCTATGTTTTTTTTTTAATATTAATTTACATGATGAGAAGAGCGCCTGTCGGTATACTTATCTCAATCACAATGATTTGCACTTTAGCGGTGCTTATACCTGCTTAGTCCTAAGTTATATACGAATCTGTGACCTACACACGTAGTGTCTACAAAAGGCCATCAAAGGAGTACAAAAGGCCAGAAGGGACAATTTTCACACATTTTAGTTTAAAGATCTACTTACAACAAATAAAAGTCGTGCAACTTTTGTTAACAAGCATGGAGTACTTATGGTAAATATTTTTTACGTAATGTACCTAATTAGTAAAATAAAGCTCCATATTCGTAGTTCAAGAACGAATTTCACAGGTTTCAGATACATGCCCATAAAGCCACCTGACAGGTCATGCCATAGAAACTTCTGTAACGTGTTTGATAGAAGTCTTTATCCAGTTTCTAGACCACGCAGAAAAAGTCGTGGTAAGAAGATGCCATTTAACCACTTCTATAGAATTAGAGGAGTATTATTTAGATAAAAAGCTCAATCATTCGCATAAAAAACCAAACAATAATATAATAGAAATACTTACATCTTGATCTGAGCCTTATTTGTCTATCTGTCAAGTCTACAATACAAATTATGTGGTCGCCCGTGGACTCCTTACAAAAACTCAATGAAGTACTTTTAAGAGTTTTTATTGCAATCCAAACCTTTTTTATTAGAACTTTTTATGGTACACGTAACATGACAGTGTATTTGGGGGCACGGCAGTGCCCCCGCCAAGTCGAGCGCAAAGCAAACACTGCCGTACCATCTTTACTGGAACCATTTCGACGCATTTTCAGGCCACTGTTTGAGAACCTCTGGATAATACCAGAACGCCGAAATTTTCATCATCCAGAAAGCTATAATCACATACGTAAAAACCAGAATTTCAAGTCTGTAGGTCATTTAATTTCGAAGTTAAGCGAAAGCAAAGTTTCGTATTTTCGACACTCACTCACTCATGATCATCAAAATAGAACTAGTACTTCCAATAAAGTCAGAGAGCTGAAATTTGGAACAGAGTTAGGATTTAATGACCACATATAAGGAAAAACTTATAAAAACTAGGATCATCGAAGATCTGGAGTACCTGGTGATCCTGATTAGAAAACACAAAAGCCCAACCAAACTATTAGAGGAATCAACATAACGCTTAGGTAGATATCATAAGCTCACGTTTCTACAAAGAAGTAAATCCCACCAAAAACATTCTGTAAAAAACTAGCCAATTCTCGCTGAAGCTGCTTGTTTATCTCTAAAAAGTAATGAAATCTAGACAAAGTCGTGCTGAGTCTAAGGATTCTTACGGCGATTTCTTTACTATTATAGTTAATGCTATATGACTGGCCGTTGACTTGTACCACTTGTACTCACTAACGTTTAAAGAATGATAAACGGCCAGTCATATAGCATTAACTATAATAATAGTAAAGAAACCGCAGTAAGAATCCTTAGACTCAGCACGACTTTGTCTAGGTTTCATTACTTTTTAGAGATAAACAAGCAGCTTCAGCGAGAATTGGCTAGTTTTTTACAGAATGTTTTTGGTGGGATTTTATTTACTAAAGGTTGTTAAAGGCTTAGCTTGCATGTTTATTTAACTGATTTTCAATTAATTTCTTGTGACTCCTTGTGGGCTAATAAGGATATGATATTTTACTTTCAATGGTAAAAAGATCTTTCAAATCGGGCTTAGTGCCTGAAACTTTAGCTCAATCAACAAAACGAAATGTTAAAGTCGTAGTCATATTTTTTACACACCAAATATAAAAGTAAGTACCGCACATACATTATAAAACAATAGCTTAAAATTTTCTCAAACTGTCTTGTTTCAATACTTGTAACTACAAATTGCCTCGTCATGACGCGAGTCGTCACTAAATTGAACAATCTTCATAAACGGCCCGCGGTGCCCAACACGCGAGATGATGTGTATGTAATTATGATGGCATGGCCGGTGAAGGTTGTAACATTTTTTACATCCATCAATCAACCATGGGTAATTGTTGACCAACAAACCTTTAGAGGTTTTTAACCGTTCGTGACAGTTTTAGAAATTGAAATTGTTAATAAGTAAATCACAATGGGATTTTGTTTGCGCCCAGTTAGGTACTTGCTGCACTGAGCTAATTATCAATCGAGTTTTGACAACCGACAGAAAGGGTCAATTTCAGAGTTTCCAGATAAAGTTCTATATCAGATAATGCCATTGAAAATTAGTCAAAATTAAAGATATTTCCATAGCATTATCTGATATCTAGCTATCTAGAGCTTTATCTGAAACCTCTGAAACTCTACGTAAATATCATAACACTCCTTCCACGAGTGTCATATCGCGTGGTCCTCAGTATGATGCAACTCCTGCCTGCATGCAACCTTCAGCTGTGCTTCAGCAGATCGTCACTCCAACTTCCTGAACAGTTTTCACAAATATTATCTAGATTCTTAAAGGTAAAACCACTTTTGGCGAGGTAGAACTTAATGGGTGGTAACGTTTTTTTTAATAAACTTAAGGTACTTAAGGTACTTTTTTAATAAACTTGAGGTACGACGTTACGACTTATCTTCACATATAATTCCTATGTATTGAGGTCAGATGAACTTCTCAATTTTAATTGAAACAAATAAGTACCTACCTATACGTATGTGGTAATCTTAGTTGATTCAAAAACAAATTATGTATGCATTTTAATACCATCGTGTTTGGGCAAAGATTAAGGGCGTTGTTTGATATTGAAATAATTTAAATTTCGATTATGATCGATACTAATTCCGAAGATGTTGAATAACGGATAGGTATGTTATTTAAATTGTTTATACAATTTATGACAATATTTCTGATGAATTAATGTTCAGATCAATATCTTAATGCGTTGCTTATCTTTTTATTGTTAAAGGTCGCTTGTACTCATTTACAACTATTTAGAAACTATCAGTTTCAGGATCTTTAATACTATTATTTATTTATTAAAATATCTCGCCTCTGTAAATGTGACAAGTTCCACTTACTTTGAAAATAATTTTCTCTGTAGTAGAATCATATAAACATTATCAAGCTATCAAAAAACATAGGGAGTGAACACAATGTCTGAGTTTTTCGGCATTTCACCAATACCACAGTCCCAATATGTATTATAATAATATTTTGTTTTTCTAATTTAATTTCGGGCTTAAATAAGAAATAATGCAAATTTTGAAACATAATTTTAATTTTATTTATCTATTTGGTTGTATTTTATTTATTTTTAATTTAGGAACTTCATATTTAGTCCATTCACATAATATCTATAACTAAACAAATTTTATAAATAGACTAAATATTAATATAATGTAAAGAAATAATTGAGCTGTTTTGAATTATTTACACTGAAAATGGAGGCTTAGAGGCATCAGGCCTTCACTTACTGCATAGCAAATATTTGAAAAACATTTTTCGTGTCTGATATAGGCCCAAAACAAGGCAGTGCATACATGTACATGTATATTTTACTTACATCCCATCTTATTTTAGTATATTATCTTTCTAGACACATTAATATGATTTTAATTAGGTCTAATTGCTAAACGAAGACGTTACATTAGATTAGAAGCTAACTAAACTGGAAATTAATTGATACAATACATATTACCATAGGTATGTATTTATCATTTATCACAAAATATATATTCTTATATGTATGTCTTTGTTAGAGGACAGGCAGCCATGTCTCCACAAATAAACGGAGATGTCTTATTTTTATCTTATTTATCTGTTTGTAGAACGATTTCTCTGTTTACTGCAGTTGTCTCGTTCATTTCAATGTGTTTCACGCTAATTGTTGCAACCATTTGTGGTTAGTTTCTACAATAATGTTAATTAATATTTCGTTGTTGTAATTTAGTGATTTTTAGTTTCTATTTGAAAGTGAAATGGAGTTGAACGCGGTATGTTGGTGTTTATTCGTTTAAATGTGATTTTTGTTGAGTATTTGTATTTATGTTCGATTATTTATTAAATAATGTATCTTGTTTAACAACACTGCTATATAAGAGTAAACCTTTGTATCGTGAATGTAGAATTCTTTAGTATTTATAAACTTTCCTCTATGATGCGCTATTCTGCAACCTAACGAAACTATCCATACGAAAAATAAACCTATTTATTTTCTGTTTGTCTATTGGTAAGATTTTTGTTTACACAATCTTTCACAAAAACAAAAGACTAACCTAAGTTTATTGAACCTTAAAAGTGGCAATGACTGCAATACACATTTTTATCTTTCACACTAAATCCTCTGTTATTAATTTGTCATGTAGTCAAATGTGGAACAAGCGTGTTGTTTGCAGTATGATAAGGAACCCGTGGAAAACGATGTGGTCATCAGAATCAAGGATCTCAAGGTTTGGACGCCTGAGGAGAAGTCCTGGTGGAGACGGAAACCTACCAAGAGTAGGAATGTTATACTAAATAATGGTAAGTATTTCAATATAATACTTGACGCCTTTTTTTAACGATGAGCTTGAGGGATTGTCAGGCTTTTACTGACTAAAACCCACCGTGTTCTTTCGGGAGCCCTTTGTGTGCCAGGGCCGTGGTAACTCTTTTGAACAATCCCTCAGCCCCAGCAGGCTCTGGCCTTAGAGGGCCCCGCTGAATACTGAATGCCTTGAAAATGCCAAAGGTTGTTGTGATAGTCCCGATGTTGTTTCTCTTCTACTTGAGACTTGCCTGTGAATAAAATTTTTGTAAGTGATCTGTTTGGGAACTGTTAGCTGAAAACCTACTTTCTGCCTAGCTTAGATGGCTGACTGATATACAGACTGTTGCCAAATGCCAATGTTTATAAAAGTTTTGCTGCGTATAACCTAAGTATGTTTTCAAAAGTTTCAGGATCAATAAGACGAGGCGAATTTGCAGCTCTCATTGGACCAAGGTAAATACTCGATATAATATTAACGAAATTCAGTTTTCAAACTTTATTAAGTGTCCCTGGATATGTATGTACCTACTTCGTTCATGTACTTATGTACAGAAATAGGTATTTAGGTAAGGAAAATTCACAACAGCTTAAAAAAACAACCAATATATTTATTTTTCATACCCAACCACAAATTTTCAGCGGCGCCGGAAAAACAACATTTCTCGTATCGTTGGCGGGAAAATGTACTCTACCTTCAGAGGGTTCAGTGACCTTATGGGCGCGAAATGTCAAAGCGTGCGAGGGCGCTGTGGAGATCGTACCTCAACATGAATCCTTCATGGACGGCCTCAGCGTCATGGAGCATTTGGTGTTTATGGTCAGTTAGCCTTTATGAGATAGCTTCCTTATTTGAATGTCGGGATATTTGGGGGTGAGGAAAATGTTAAGGTGAAGACGTGAAGGCAGGTTTGTTTGACGCCATGATTGATGGCTACGAGTATCTTTAGACATCACGCAAACTATTTTGAGCAAAGGGATGGCTCCACTAATGAAGTTACTGAAAATATAGCACTCACTGAAAGATGTTTTATGTAAAAGTAATAGAAATACTAAAATTAGAATACATTGCAAAAATACATATTAAGCTAACCATTGACTTATATACCTGGAATTGATGCAGCATCTATGTCTTAGTCTTGGCACAACATTTAACTACACCATTTATTTATCAGGAAGACCAGATTATTAATCGGTTTTAAATGATTTTCAGACAGAAATGAAAATAGGCAGCTGTAAGGACTTGAGGAACAAGGCAAGGCTGCTTGGTTTGGTAGAAGAGTTTAAATTGAAGCCTCATGTCAACACTCCTGTGGGTGGACTGTCAGGAGGTGAAAGGAGACTGCTGTCATTGGCTACTACGGTGAGAAAAGTATAAACAAAATATAATGGAATTAACTCCTTGTTCTTTCGGCGGGCTGTTGTTGCTTTAGTTTCGAGTCAATAATTCCATGCCTCTTTTTTATGAAACAGGGAATCTTCTTCTTCAGACTTTCACGTTATTATGTTTACTCCGTTATTTGTTTTATTATGTTTGCTCCGTCATTTGTTTTATTCATTAACGTGAGTTGCACCATGACCTTTAACATTTAACGTAGGTATTTTCGTGTAATCTGAGTGAATTCACAATAGTTTAATTAAATTTTGTTAGCTATGTTTAGTTTGTATTGTTAATTCTCATTCATTTATTCACATATTTTTATATTTTTAAATATTTTATAAATACACATAAAAAAAAACAAAACATTTAAAAATACAAAAATAGTCTCCCACCGGCATCGGGAACATGGTCCAAGCTACCGGCGGTCAGGGCCCCATAGAGAGAAACCTCCTGACGATGCGTGCCGTGTCCAGAAGTACAGCTTTCTGCATCAAGCGCTTGATCCAACCGTCTAGCGAGAGCCTCCTTAGATGTAAGTCGAGGCTCTTGGCAATTAAGCCATTGGCCGAAACGACTATCGGCACAATGACTGCAGAATCCACATGCCAAATGTCGACAACCTCATGGGCTAAATCAAGATATTTAAGTTGTTTATCTTTTTCAGCCTTCACGAGGTTCTCGTCATGTGGCACGGAGATGTCTACAATCATTGCGCGGCGCTCTAATCGATCTATCACCACTATATCTGGTCTGTTGGCCATAACAGTCCGATCAGTGATGATAGGTCGATCCCAGTACAATGTGACATGACCATTTTCGAGAACTGGGTCGGGCACATACCTGTAGTATGGCACCTCCAATTCCGCAAGCTTATATTTCAGAGCTAGTTGCTGATGTATTATCCTGGCTACCAGATTATGTCTGTGCAAGTACTCACCGTTAGCAAGATGAGAACAACCAGAGATTATATGTCGGATAGATTCACCGGGACGACGACATGCCCGACATATGTCAACCGTACCGTCTTTCACAACATATTTCCTATAGTTGTTGGTCATCATTACTTCGTCCATAATTGCACATACAAAACCTTCGGTTTCTCCAAAGAGATCACCAGTGGGTAGCCAGGTCACAGACGCTTTAAAGTCTATATCAGGCCCATGCAAGGCCTGATAAAAGCGTCCGTGCAGCACTTTGCTCTGCCATACTCTCTTGCGGTCGTTGGTGTCCATTATTACAGGTTTGCGCCAGTTCTCGGCCTGCAGGGAGAGTGGGGTTAG
>NWSH02000517.1:13944422-13960802 GCA_002382865.2 Heliothis virescens
ATACCACTCCTGTTCCCCATTCATTCCCGTCCCAAAATAATGTTAAAAAAAAAAAAAAAAAAAATATATAACAATTGTATATAGTAAGCTAGCTTTTAGGTGACAAGTAAAACCAACATTAGCAAGTTCAAGATACTTACTGCTTTGCGGTGCCTCAATTCAATTTCAGATACTGGTTTGAACTGATCGCTAGAGGCAATTTTTTTACCGTCGAAACATGTCAATCCTTCGCACTTACCTTGTCACTTACTTACTACCAATTGGTGTTGTTTCACAGATGCCTCGCTGTATAATATGGCCGATCACGTTGGTGTCTATCTCTACTTTAGCGGTGGAACTTCCTAACTACATTCTGACAGCTACGGAGTTCATCGTACTCTTGATTCTCAGCTCAATACCTGCTGTTGCCTATGGTGAGTTAATTAATGGGCCTTAGGTACTTAGTTTTGCCACCAAGGGGCATATGGGGAGGAAGATGATGATAATGATGACTTAGTTTTGCCACAAGTCATGTTAGGAACCAAAAAATAATTGAACATCTTCAACTCTGCATTTCATACATAAAAAATCTGATGTTTGTATGTACATAAAATCATTTAATAACCACATGGACAAAAATATTAATAAAGTGCGTTTCTGTAGATATTTTCTGATCTGTAAGATATNCTGCATTTCATACATAAAAAATCTGATGTTTGTATGTACATAAAATCATTTAATAACCACATGGACAAAAATATTAATAAAGTGCGTTTCTGTAGATATTTTCTGATCTGTAAGATATACTGACTTACGGCCGTTCCCAATAACCTATCTATCTCTGGATTTGCTTACTAGAGATAGAATTTTGACATTAGCCCCATACAAGTAATGTCAAATTCCTATCTTTACTAAGCAAATCCAGAGATAGACAGAATATTGAATTCCGCAGTTACTGAGTCACGATGAACAATGCATCTGCAGTAACCAGTAACAATACGACCCAATTCCCTTAATTGAACATCTCTACAGAGGTCTTATGCAAATAGTACTACGTAGTTTGGATACACCTACAGTACTAGGTACTAGTGGGTGTAATTCTTAAGGTACTCGTTCATATGGTGTTTGGCACACCATAAGATCAATGACTAGTTTAACTTGAAGTGACAACTGACAATCTGAGGCTCGCTTCTTTTTTTACACTGCACCTGACGCACGATTTTTTTTTCTTTCGCGGACTACTTACTCAAATGTTATATTAATCCCTTGACCTCAATCGGTCATTAACACTTTAAATGTTTGATGGTTTTAAAAAAGTATAATAACCATTACATTAAAAAATAGGATCTACTAAAGTAGCTTTCATATATGTATCTAGAAATTGTAGATGACCAGTGTATTAGAGTAAGGTGACCAAACACTTATCTTTTCAAAAACAAAATACATTTAACCAATAAAGTCATTCATAGCAGCATTCACTCTTTTAAAATGCTTCTTACTATGCGCTTTTGCGTATTTGCTTTTGCGACATTGCACGGCGACTGCAATTTCTCAATTGAGAACAAAAACTCTATGAATTTCCCTCAGGTCTTGGCATGGCAGCTCTCTTCACTTCCACCGGCATCATAAGCGACGTGATGCCCTGTGTAGACCTGCCACTGCTGCTCATGTCAGGTGCATTCCTGAGGCTATCATCCTTACCTCCTTGGATCTACCCTGTGAAGTACATATCGCACTTCTATTACGCCATGGATTCCATCAGCAATATTTATTGGAGACAGATTGACTTTATAGGTGAGTGATGGAGAGAATTATGAGAATACCAGAAATTAAAACGCCATCTTTCCATATTTTGGTAAAAAATCCGTAGCCATAAAAATAAAAAATAAACATGAAAAATCCAAGCGGAAAAGTAGTGCCATCTAATTATTATTTTATGGTTCAATTAGCTTTTTGGATAGGTATAGGTACTAACGGGTAACATCGCATTTTTTTATGGGATTTTATTTTTATTTTTGTAAGTACCTACTTACGGACCTATATCAATACATACATGCACAAAATTAATAACTGTATTTATATTTTATTTAGAGATCTATTGAAGTCGTCCTTAACCTCTTTTAATCAACATTTGAGCACAAAGCGGCTATTTTATTAAATAAAAAGAAACCGTATAATTCGAATCTTCAACTTGGTTGATTCCATTGAAGCATACAAGTGGCCTTGTATCTAACAGTAATAAATTATATGAACCCTTTATAACACAAAAAGCGTTTTATACTAAACTGTGGGCATTCTATTCATCATCCCACTGTTTAGTTATAATATTTTCTTGAGTGTATTAGAATAAATACTTACCGTAAAAGACCATGGCGAGCCATAAATATTTTTATGCCATAAATCATAATAACCTAACATTAAATATATATAATTCAATAATATAATTTTCCATGCCACAAATACCTATAACAAGCTATTAAAATGATTGCGAAGACTTTGATTTACTATACTTTTTCTCACGAAGCATATTAAACTCTGTAGTTTTGTGCTTTTTGAAATAGTTTCGAAGAAAAACTTTTTTTTTAAGTTTATCTCAATTCAAAAAGATTCCAAATTAATTCATGAAGTCTCGTCTTCTTCCGTGACCATTTCCTTGAAATGCATAATGCTCCTGGCACCCTTAACGACTTCCAAATTCATCATTCATTTTTAAATAGCCAAACATTTATACATATGTTAACGGAAATGTATGTAATCCGTCATTGTATACAAATCCTAGGAAATGTATGCAATTCCTAAAATTGTCCGGAAATGTGTGAAATAAATTATATTGACACATTTCCTAGGAAATCTATACATTTCCTAAATAGCAATCGGAAATGTAAAACCCGTGCTGGTACGCGGGGATAGCGGGGCGAGGGGAGGGGTAATAAAGACTGCTTAAAAAACAGACTGATTACTTACCAAATGAAAGTTTAACTTTATAAGAATAATAATAAGTTTATTTTGTGATAGTTGATTTTTGACGCTTTAATTAGTAAGATAATATGAAGATATTATATTTTACGCTATAATTATTACCCGATTACCTGGTTACCTCAACGAGTGCCTTCATAAAAAATATTATTCTCATTTTAACAAGGTTTTTTATTACAGAAAGCCTTCTTTTTATACATTTCCTAATACGATATAGGAATTATATACAATTCCTAGGAAATGTATACATCTCCCAGGATATGTATCTATTAAATAATTTTTAAAACAATATTTTATACATTTCCTAAATAGCTTCGGAATTGTATACATTTCCTAGGAGTTGTATGCAATTCCTAGATTTTATACATTTCCGTTAACACATATAAAAATCTAAGTCCTGAATCATTCACTGACTCATCAACGCAGGGCCCAAACCCGTGAACGTATAAAGCTGAAATTTTATGATAAAAAAATTCCCGAAATTGCCACGGGAACGGGATTTTAAGTTTTACACGGGCGAAGCCCGTAGACGCTAGTATTAGATATATGTACCAAAATAAATAATCTTCCTGTCTTTCAGATTGTCCATCAAATGAAACTTCGACATGCATCAAAGATGGCGCAGGAGTGCTCTTAGAAAATGGTTACGTCAACGACTTCATACTTCAAGATTCAGTAGGCTTTGTCTTCATAACAATGTTTTGGTGTATTCTCGGGTATTTAGGATTGAAGAGAGAAGAAAAGAAAGGCTATGCTTATTGATATAAGGTTTTATTTAAAAGTAAAGTGATAGTTACCACCTGTTTTGTTTTATTCTGTCCTTGCAGGTTTCTAGGTAAATTAGTCACACAGGCGATTTCATCATTGAGTAAAGATTCGCATTTTTTTTATAATTAGACAAGTATAATTTTTCGACGTTTTAGACTAAAACCTCGTGAAAACGGTATTTTCTACTTTTTTTGCATTTCTACGATGAAAACGCGACAGAGCACATTATTTCTTCCTTCTGAAAACTTTTTATTTTTCCTTTGCAAGGTTTTCACTCTAAGGTTTTAACTCACTAACAATATAATATTAAAAATTATAACTATACCCGATAAATAAAACAAAAGTTAAAATGTTCTTAAATGTGAAATACATGAAATAATATTTTACGTCTCTGAAAACGTGATAATTTACTTTTAGAATGGAAAATAAGTGTAGAATGCCTGATTATACAATATTTCGTTTCCATAATGATTGCAAATTGATGGACAATAAAAATAAATAATATTATTATACTATTTAGATTCGGCACTCTTGCAAATTGTCAATAAAATAACAAAAGGCAGGTCAAGCATGTAAAGTCGTTGTTAAAACTTGATGAAATAAGGAAGTGATTAACTGATTTAGATTACACCTTACAATATTAATAGTAAACCATTTTATACAGAGGTAGGTTCCTATAGATACATTGAGCTCTTACACCATAATACAAATAAAATTATGACAATAATACACTAGTCATTGTACTTATTGATTAAAAATAGTAATCATAATACAGCAATACTTACACATAATAAAATCAATTATTTACAAGCACGTAACCCTATTACGAAATACAACATAAGTAATTCGGGTTCCATATCTAAAAAATGCCGCGTCCGGTTTTTTCCTTTCCTAAGTTTTAACCAACGTGAATCACTGGCCAGTTCTATTAACCATGTAGGTTTTATTTTTTATCTCTATCCCACGCGTCCGGCCTTGTATTCAAATAAATAGCCTAATTTAAATTTAGAAAACTTTATATTTAGGAAGAAGCGTCCTCACTTGTCTCATACGAGTATCATTGGCCGTTATTGAGCTTAAGAATTTTTATGATACTTAAAGTTGCCATACTGCCTATATAATCTTGAAACGTAACGAAAGCTCACGCGGTAATTTCACGCCGAACTGTAATTGGGTATGAGTGATTTAAATGGCTTATCTTACACCGTTCCACTATAACCGATCATTTCAACGCTTGGGTGGCATGCAGTGATTGATGTTATTATTCTCTATTGCTATCATAAATATTTTAGGGCCGATTTACACCTACATGATAGCAGTGAGAATTGGAGCCGTGAACAATATCCACCTACTAAGTAAGTATCGTATTGCGTGAAAGACCACGACATGTAATTTCCAGCTTCTAAAAGCTATTGTTTCGCTCAAGTAAACTTTGTAAGAGTGAATTCATCCTCACAAGAATAGTTTGTTAACAATTTTATCTCCATTAATCAGTCAACATTGAAAAGAATAGTGTGGCTCGTGTGACTATAGCAGCCATTATCTATGGTCAGGTATAAGGAACCTCTGTAATAAGGCCACTTAAAAAAAGATCGTTAACAAAAAGGTTGATGTTGTCTAAGGATTGCGCAACGAACTGTGGTGACTGACCTCTTCTTTGTTCAAGGTATTCTAATGCTAATGGAAGTTAATTTTCGTCGTAAAGCTAGTTGATCGACTGAAATTCCTTTTAAATATTCATATTGTAAGTTATTATAAACACGTTATTTATTAATTTATAGCTTTTTTTCTACCTCTGTTACCAAATACAAGTGAAGGATTTGCTAACTGATAATTTGTGGTGTATTAAACGACATTCCTGCAACACTATTTTTAGTTTCTGAAACTTTCTACACAAAAAAAATGTATGGACATATACGATCTGCATTACTAAGCTCACCAGTCTTAATTTAAAATTCAACACAAAACAACAGTACCATACATTTGCTTCGCTGAACTTAAACACTTATCAAAAGCCCCAATCAATACACAGGCGTACCCCGACTCCTTTTAACAACCATAGCGTACGCTATAATATTCCCCACGCAGTACAAGGTCACAAGACAAGCACAGTTCCTCCAGAAATTCTTCTCCTCATATCCAAACCTGGTCAACACTCCAGCCCCAGTCCTGATGCAGGGCAAACCTTCTGCGTTCACACAATTGATCGTATCAACTAAAGTCCACTGCAAAACTGAAATGCACTCAGTACCATAGTAGAACCCTGATATGTATCGAAGCCAGGAGAAGTAAGGAGGAGCAGTAGCTAGGTTAAGGTAAATTCCAGAAAACATGAGCCCTATTAAGTCGTATGGTACTGATATGAGCGCGGCTGTCTCCATCTTGTCAAATGTCGCTGAGAGGAATGAGCCTGAAATGTAAAGGTTTGTATGATATTCCTTCTTTTATACGGTCTATAGGACTATATGATTTTTTGAAGTACTATTCGTGTTTCTGTGAGGACAAATTATAAAATTATTATTTTTGAAATTAAGGAAGGCGATATATTTTGGAATAGGTGTATTAGTCTAAAGGAAATGAACTTTATGTAACTTTTATGGCATCAAAAACAATTATTTCCTCAAATATTCTTAATGTATTTTTAAAACCCAAATAAGATATTTACTTATTCTTTTAATATTGCAGTTAATTTTCCAATTAAGTTAAGCTATTATTAAAGTGTCCAAAGAACTCATTACTTACCAAATTAAATCGCAATAGGTACTGTCGGCGTCGCTAGTTTTTGTACACAAGAGCAAATTAAAGTTTAGTAATATGCAAGCGTCTACTGCAAAAAGTTAAAGTTATAAGAAGTGCTGATATTAACTGATATTTACAACAGAAGTTTGAAGCAGGAGAAGACTATAGTCATGTAAAATAATAATAGAATATGCAATGAAAAAGATAATACATTGCCTATCTATGGTGTCATCCTACTAAGTATAGTTGATTTAAAGTATACTTATGTTTCTGTCATAATTAATTACTAGATAAAAGAAATATCAACGGTTTGAAATTATACTACTGAATAAAATTAAGATAATATTCAAAATTTTGATCAATTTATAGACTTGTGTGGTTGACCCGGATTCATTTTTTTTAGCAAATAACAAGTAGAGAAAAAATGACGGTTTAATTTTAATACATGACCCTAAAAAACATATTTACTTTATAGATATACATATGCGATTATCATTGCTAAATTGATCATTATGTCTTATGAATACGTGTAAAAAGGTTAAAATGTTATTTACGATCTTTTTGCAACAATGCAACTTTTTACAGGAAGACCGTTAGCTATTCAATAGACAATCTCTGTGCGTTTTTGCATACACATGGAAAAAAGCGTGCAAAATTATACAGGTCATTAATTCTATGTTAAATCTATAGATTACGGGATTCATAGAGGAGGAAAAGGGGATAAAGGAATAAGAAAATAATATAAACCACACATAAAACTTCGTAAAATTTATTGAGCCAATTCATAAGATCTTATAAATTCAAGCCAATTGAAAAAAAACTTTGTATTGCTCTCGTTGAGTATTAAGACTATTTTTTTTATTTCATTTTGTAAAACCTCTTTACCGATAAAATAAGGCCACTTATTTATACTTAAAACTTAGTCAACTGTTACCCTGACAACCTTTATGGCACGGGCATTTTTTAAGCAACAGCTCTAATAGATACTATGGTTACAAGCTATATACAATTGAACTCTTTTCTAATATACAGGTGTGCCCCTACTCCTTCTGATCACCATTAGGAAGGCTATGATATGACCTATACAGTACATGCTAAACAAACATAGACAGTTTCGCCAGAAATGTTCTTCGGCGTACCCGAATCTGCGCAATACTTCAGGGCCTGTTCTTATACAAGGCATGCCATCAATGACGACGCAGTCGATAGTTTCAATAGAGTCCCATTGAAGTATAGAAATGCTTTCAACGCCGTAGTAGAAACCTGATATGTATCGTAGCCAAGACAAGTATGGAGACACACTAGCTAAGTTCAAGTAAAGGCCAGAGAACATAGTGCCAACGAGTTCGAACGGTACAGACACGAGTGCAGCAGTTTCCATTGAGTTGAACGTCGCTGATAGGAACGAGCCTGAAATTTTGAAAATGGAATTGCAATGCCAATTTTAAATTCGAATTCATTCCAGTAAACTGGTATGTGATGTCAATTTTGAATTTAGAATTTTGATGTATTTGTAAACTGACAAAATGGTTGTTCGTAATGTAATTTGGAATTTTGATGAGTTCATTAAATGTGAAATCGGTAATTAAATAACTTGTTTTTATACCTGTTCTAAAATGGGAGCAAAATTAATTAGGTACAGATGTTTTAAAGGCAGGTTTGACTAACTAATGAGTAGGCTTAGCAAAAATACTATTTACAAGGGAAAGAAATGTGTTTGGACTTACCATAAGCGTTCGCGTAGTTAGCGCATAGGATGCAGACGAAGTTGAATCCTAGCCAGCCCATGAACCCGCCGTGGAGCCCCGCTATCAGGAATATGAGGGTCGTAAAGAGAGTCGGTTCTATCACTGCTCGAGGTATCTGGAAGTGTAAAAAACATAGGTTTTTGTTAAGTATGTCTGAAAATCAGTTTTGACGTCGTAAATGCACTGTGTTAACTGTGTTATTTTTTCGATCCATCTTTCTTAATCAAGTTCTGTACGGAAAAAGAAAATTAAAAACCCCTCAAAACTAAACATATCTCTCGTAGTTATTGAAAGCTAATCCAAGATATACAATCATTTTTGTACACGACCGCAAGATTTCGAAGGGCTCTGAGCAGATGCACAAGTACATAAATCAAAGCTTCTAGTTTTTAATTGAAATTCGTTATTCCGGCCCAAAACTAATACGATAAGAAAAATAGTTAAAATGTTTCTAAACCACGAAACGAAGTTTAACGATGTGACTAAACTGGTTTTAAACCATGGTCATCCGTGTCACAGTTAAAGGGCCTCGCTATGGAAATGAAACTTTCTGGCGCTTCGTATGTTAATATTTAAGTAATTCTATCACTTCTGTATGCAATGGAGGAAATTAACACATTTAACCACCCACTGTTGCGTTGTCTATTTGATACTGTTGAATGATATTCTTAAAACCAGAATCAGAAGTGTTTATTTGCTAATAGGGTCTTAAATATCTCATAACACTTATCTCAGTGTATTGCATTGTCTTTACTTTCTTATAACAAATGTATATGTATAATTATATGTCGGATCGCCAACACATCGGGCTATGAGAGTGTGGGATTGGTGAGTGCAAATGCTTTGGCACTATAATATGTCCTGTGCGGCTGGCTGATCTCCTTATATGAGAATAGCCGCTGTGGCCGACAATCGGCCAAGTAAGCCATTATAACAGAAAAAATATCGTAAGGGAACTACTCCGGGCAGTCAAACCGTCTCATCCAATCAAAATTCGCACAGCAGCAGTAAGAAGAATGAACTTACCCAAAATATCATCTTCGACAGATAATAAGGTAACGGCGAATACAGTCCGCTGGCCGTTTCTCTCAGCAATATCGGGACCTCACTAGGGAAGGTGATGAACACAGCGTAGATGAAGAGGAATATCGTCTCCGTGATGGTCAAGTAGAGTAAACCTTCCACGTTCTGTATGTCGCGTTGGTCGAGTTCGTCGAAGTGACCGTGGTAGGGGACTGAGATTATCAGCCCTACGAACTATGGGGAGAAATGTACCGTTAGAAATGGTGGTAGTAGAAAACGAAGAATTTTCTGATTTTGGAAAGAGTAAATGTAAGGTACAGTTATCGTAAAACGCGCGATGTTCAGTGACGACCAAAAGTTTTACGTGAACTTAATGGAACTAAGATGTTGAAATAGAAACAATGTCCTGATTCGATGCTAAAATGTTTCGCTAAGGTAATGTTATTTTCGTAGAAATATCAGTTAAACTTTTTTGAAGAGCCATATAAAGTAAAGATGCGGAACTCACCATGAGCAAAAAGAATTCGGCAATCCAAATGCTATAGTTACGCTTAAGCGCTTGCACGTTCCTCCACATCAGCCAATAGAATTGTACGAAGTAATTCACTTTGACTCTGCAAAACAATGATTATTTAAAGGAGCCGTTCATGAAATAGTCCAAACATGACAAATGACAATAGAAGATTCTTCTAGAACCATCTTTCTGGTGTAATCCCGAAATTGTGGAAGTCGATGCACCTATTTTTGGACCAATCAATGGGATATCCGATATTTTTACACTCAGTTTTTTTGTTTGATTAAAACTGTACATCTTTTAATACTAATAATAGTTATTTGGTAAGTAAAAACACTAGCACAGTTATTAACTGAGCTGTAGATGGTCAATATGCAAGTCACAGTAACTAATGGTGCAAAACTACCTGTTGATGATAAGATCGTAATAAAGGAATTAAAATAATATGCAATACTTACAGAGTTACATATCGCTCATAATACTGATCCTGAAACAAAATCATTTTATAAGAAGCTGATCCTATTAAAATTTGAAGCACTCGACTTCAGCCCGAAAACTACTCAAATGATTTGAAAGAAACTTGGCAAAACTTGGAAGACCAGACACCAATTTTATAAAAGCTGATCTTGTAGGCAGACAATAGTGAAGTCATAGGAAGATTTTTCAGTATACTGACAAAAATGTCCAGGTCAAATTTCAATCCAAATGTACCACGTATTTGTCTAAAATCGATATTTCATTATTGGCGTGAGAATATGATAAAGACTAATAAATATTGTATTTATTCCAGTATTAGCATTATGTTGATCTAAACAAACACATTATACTGTTTGTGATATCGCAAAAATGGAATTGATGAATAATATATTATGATCGTCAATTGGCTAATGGTAATTTTTGACTTTTTGACGACTTGTATTCCATCTGACATTATTAAAAAGTTTATATCTCTAAGATCAGAGATTAAACTTTAGATAGGCAAAGTTTAGTGGGAATACGTTGAAGTTTATTATCTTGTGATTAATGCATGTTTGCTATTTCTGGGTATTAAATTCTTGTTTGTTCGATTTTTTATCTGCCTCTGCTGGTCCCATTTAAATAACAACAGCTTAATTTGCAAATTGACTATCAAATTACATATTGTAAGAAAATTTAGATAAGCAGCCAAAGATGAAACAAATCGATTGCGTAATACGAAGGACAGGCTGATTTAAAAAAGAGCTTTTAGAAACTACAGGAAAATGTATACCAATAAGCTAGATTAGACTTTAAAAATCTAAAAAAAAAATATTTGTTAAATCTACTGCTACACTTTCTATCTTATTATTAACACCTACCTTCTCATCAGTTTCGCCATTAAAATACTCCGTCTCATCCTTAACATTGCCGACTTTGCTGTCGATCTCAGCTGCTATATCGGATCTGGAGTATTCGTCACATATGCGCCGGATTCGATCCCTGCTCTCCATCTCTTTGTCAGCTTGGATACCTAGCAGGGATATGTAGTACTCCGCTGCGTTAAATCCGAGGGGACATTTGTAGTTTAGACTGTGGAAGAAAGGTTATGTTGTCATATAGTCCCATAGTATGGGATGGTTACAGTATGGTAGGTAGGAATAGTGTTACTGCACTTTTGATCATAAAGTGTTGAAAAAGAAACCTTAAATGTGTATGGCAAAAATATAAGAAGCTTCCGAATTCCGTGATGAATCAAGTCATCCTGGACAAGTTGTAACCATGAAATATGACGGTCCTCTTTTGTCAATCAGTAAAAAAGTATATTTTAGCTTGGAAACCCTACGATATTTAGGCTCAAAACCACATGGTGAGTAGTAGGTAGATAAAAAATCTTTTTTACTTAAGTATTTATGAACTTGTACTACGAGATATACCTACGAATAAATTTTAATACTGTATCTATAATGTATGTATATATAAATTTTAATATTATATATAGTATCAAGTCACAGAATGTCTGCCAGGTAACATTAATAGATTCCTTATAGATATTCTGGTTTTCTCGCATATCTACGAAACATGAGTAGATTAAACTATTTTATCAGTATTACCGAATACATTAGCACTAAATTATGATGATATTTTTTCAGCCTTGACATTGATCAATCCGTAAATAGAAATTAATTTTAGATTACATTACTGATAAGGGAAATGTGAGACGTTATTTTTAAATATTTAAATTGCCACCTGCGATCATTTGCGTCGCCATTTTTTCATCTTCATAAAATTAGGAGACATAAAAATGCGACATAAACGTAAGACCTAATGTAACTTGCAAATGAGTAGTTCATGTCACATAAATTGGGATTAAAGCTACCCATTTAAAAGTGTAAATCTAAATAAAAGCTTAATCCGTCCTTGAACTTATATTCTATCCGCATGTCTAGAAATTATAAATATTAATATATTTATGTATTTATGTGCATTTTGTTTATTGTTAAGGTAATAAATTTGCCATCCTGACCTACTAACTAAATCACGTTTATGCAAATGCTCACGGAATTCATAAGAAAAATGCAAGACGCAATAGCAAATTGTGTACCTCAACGGATTTAAGGTAAAGTTTATCGAATGAATTAGCAAAAGTTTTTTATTAAGGAGTTTTTGATGATTGCGTGTATTTCTATATCGAGACCTAAGAGTGAAAACCTCGCAAGTGTAAAAACTTAACTTTTCAGAAACAAATAAAGAGGTTGTGCTTTACTACGTTTCTTTCTTTGAAACGAAATGTTTTTTTTTTTTGAGTTTTCACTGTATGTTGACGATATAGAAATAAACACCTGCGTTAACATCATGAAAATCAAAAGTTTCAATGTAACCAAACACCTTACGACCGTTTATAAAGTTTATGAGACCTTTAATTTGACTTATGGGCATTGTTCTTCTGTTGCTACGTGATCAGTTTTGTATCGTTATTCTAAATGGAAATCTACAGAATTTTATATTGATGGATTTGATAATTGCAATTTTAATGAACCTTCTTTAAAGTGGTTTAAGATTACACCGATAGCAATTATGCTTTAATATATAAATAAATAAATAAAAATCCGTTTATTTCATGTCCATGTTATATAATGCAGATCTTATCAGAGTCATAAAATGATCATTTTAGAAACACGTGGTCGAACTTTAATTAAGCTTAAAATCAACTATCTGAATTAATACGAGTAAAGGAGCTTTATTATTGTAATTAGTAATAGACGGTATATTTTTATCCTTAGCAGCTGGTTAATTAATTATCAAAAAGGTCAAATCGGTGTTTACTTTAAAATCAAGTTATTCATGAAGGACCACCTTAATTAAACTCATCGCATTTATGATTAACTTAATCTGCATAATATGTTCCCACGCCTCATAGGTAGGTATAACGTTGAACTGATCTACTGGTCAATCCATTTACAGTGTTTCCCTTTGCTGGTTTACAAGTAATAAAGGAGTTGAGCCAAAACTCTAATAATCTCTAGTTTTTAGAAAATTAATCTTCTATAAGTACATTAAAAAATCTGTATAGGTACAAAATAAAAGTTCTGACTTATTCAGTGACTCATCAACGCAGGGCCCAAACCCGTGAACCTATAAAGCTGAAATTTTGCACTTTGAGGTTCACTTGAAGACTCTCACGCGAGATAAGAAAGGATTTCCCAAAAATTTTGCGTGAATAAAAATGGTATTTTAAGTTTTATGCGGGCGAAGCCGCTGGCAGAAGCTAGTTTAAAATAGAATAACATCGAACTTTAAAAACATGATCTACGTCGGCACCAAGACACCACCATTAAACCCCCACTCTTCTATGTCGGTTTACCATGGATGATTTCATTGATATTCAAGGGCTTGCATCAAAATAACTTTATGGCTTATGATTATGATTAATTTGGTTAATTTCGTCACTTTGTTTTGAAGCAACCATCTTGATTACCACTTAAATTATTACCAACAATTTTAAAACAAATATTCTTGAATCATTTGTACAACATCATTTAGTTACGATGATAGCATAAATATTAAGATTCAAAGCTTTTCCTGGTCTAGATAAAATCAAATAGTCTATCTATATTTGTTTAGCGATAGTAATTTAGATTAGAAACTAGTTTAGAAATATAAAATATAAATAATTGCTAGACGGGATTTAATTAAGGCTCAAGTTACAATTAAGACATTGAATCTAGACAGCTTGGTGCGACCAATGTACGAGTCTTCGCCTTCAAATAGTTGAAAAAAATTGACGCTTACTAAGACATATGTTGATATTAATTAGGATAAAAAATCTGAAACTATTTTAACAGGTAGGTCTCAGCAAACTTTATGTCGTCACAGTACATTGTGCGAATCGCGTACAGAAATTGTTTCTAGGCTTAAAAAAGGCGATGAGTATCGGGCATGGGTGACATGCGGAATTTAGCCACACTTTTGCAAAAACAGTACACGATTTTCTAAATTCAACTTAAAAGCCGTTAGGTATTGTAAAATTAAACAGAATAGTATTTGCGTTGGTTTAGTTGGATTGCACGTTATTCCCATGAATCTCTTAAATCTTTCTTACCGGTCATTTAAAATTTGGAGATAGGTAACAAATGAAAACTGTTGATCTTTATATTCTTGCCAATGACAAATCAAAGATGAAGGTACTTACGATGCAAAGAACGTGTCAGCCTGTTCAATAGTCCCATGAAAGGCGATTCTTCCATTAGCCAGCAGCACGACTTGGTGGAAAAGCTCGAAGACTCCAGAAGCCGGTTGGTGCACCGAACAGACTACCAGTTTGCCACCTATAGCTAACTTCCTAAGGCGACCTACTACAGCGGCGGCTGCCCAACTGTCCAGCCCCGTTGTGGGCTCATCGCAGAATAATATTGGAGGGTCGTTTAGTAGCTGTGGAAGATGTACTTGGTCAATTTTCTAGAAGTTTCAAGTAAAGTGTAACAACTAGAGAATGCTTCTACAACCCGTTTAGGATTAGCTAATGTATTATCCTTCATAACTTCTTTAAAGTTGAGACTGAAAACCTGTCAAAGTGTATTTCATAATATCTATATTGATCACGCTTCAACAAATTTGAACAGTGAACAGTGTTAGATTTTTTTCGTGTTTCAATAAAAATTCATTGTCATGTACATTAAAAACTCACTGTCTCACTGTCGTTGTATCTGTGTGTGTACACTGTTGAAGTGTGATCAGTATGGACATTGGACAGTTTAAGACATTTTGTCATAATAACGGCCAGTTTCATAGGTTCCAGATAGAGTTCTAGATAGCTATCTGACCATCAAATGCCATAAAAAAGTAATCCCTAGCTAGCCTTTTCCCAACTATGTTGGGGTCGGCCATAAAAAAGTAATCAAAATTTAAAAAAACCTACAGAACTATCTATCACATGGCTATCTAGATCTTTATCAGGAACCTGTGAAGCTGGCCGTTAATCTGGTAGACGTATAGCTATAAGTACAAGTGAATTCTGATTATCAATCTTCGTGGTCACTTACCTGTACAGCCAAAGAGACTCTTTTCCGCTCTCCACCAGAAAGAGCTTTGAGCTTAGTTTTAGTGCAGCTGTTGACTCCTAATTCACTTAGTAGCTGCTGAACACGTCTTGCTCTCACTCCCTTTGTTGATCGCTTGTCCATCATCATTCGGGCCTAGGGGGAAAAGGTTTGTCTCTTACACACAATGCCACCAAAAGGTATAACTTAGGTTCTTCCATGAATACGTCCAACAAAAGAAAATTTTAGAGATGTAGAATACCAGCTTTTCAAGTTAAGGTAGATAGATAGATATTCATTTTTAGGTACACCAATTTTTTCATTTTTAATCTAAAACTAATTAAAGTAGGTGACATAATGGGCTTTCTTTCAGACACCCTTAAGGTCTGTGTTTTCTACAAAAGTACTTATGAGCATTTTCAGGGACGCTATTGGTTACCTACTCCATCTTTAATCATCAACCATACGAGAGTACTGTTCCAGCTTGATAATAAGGGAAAGATCAATGTAGCCACCCTAAGGTTAAAATTCTAACCCGTCCTGAGTACATTGTCAGAATACTCAAGCCACTTAACTTAAAATTATTTCTGTTGCTACAAAATATGTTAATGACAGTAATAGCGCCTTCAAGAGCCGCCGAGACATTGAGTGACGTTTGAGATTTGGATAATTACAACGTCAATAATTATGGACATCTTATGGATAAGTTTTTCGTCATGGTCTATCTTGTCTGTCGGATGAGATATCAATTTCAAGCTTGTTCTTAAATCGTAGGTATGTTTGGCTATCTTTTGCAAGAATAATTTTCAAAAAACGCCTAACCTCTTGTATGCCCACACAGATGTTATTTATGGAACGTTGTATAAAAATTACGTCTTTCTAAATACAGAAGTAATAACAGATAGTTTCAATTATAGAAGTACTCCAAATTACTTAGTTACACGAGAACTTGTAGTTGTTGGATAATACTGTTTATCTGATAGAACTGTTAAGTTCTTATAGAACTGTTGAAGCTCTTAACCTATGACCTAAATAAACCAAATAGATTATTTTGATTTAATTAAAGATAGTATCGTGAAATGTCAAATATCAAATTATTAAGATGTAAATAACTCAAGATAAACATCTAAGATCGCTG
>NWSH02000517.1:13960902-13985547 GCA_002382865.2 Heliothis virescens
GTAAATATATTTTTTTCATTTTTTCTTCTTATATAGCATATTTTATCCCTTATGGACTAATAAGTAGAAAAACAATAGAAAAATATACTGCAGTTTCATTTTGGGCGTTAATGGGCTAATATGATATTTTAAGTTTTATAATCATATGGATTGTCGATATATTTCTTTGTTGCTATTAGCATTTCAATTGGACATATTTTTGTGTAATCATAAATAAATAAATGAATAAATTTGTATTAAAAAACCATCGAAACATATACATTCTTCCGCGTCCATGTTTGCAAAGGCATAATCATATTTTTATGTAGACTATCTGTCTATGAAATAGTTATAAGTGTCCGTATGCAAATGGTCTATTAAGAAGAAACTTTGTTTTAGCAGACACTAACATTGATCTAAGTAAAAGCTTTTCCTTCACTCACTTTCGCCTTAGGAGATGCCTAGCTCAAAACCCTCCTTGTCTGGTACAGACGAAAGCAGGTCAACGTATACGAATCTGTCAAATTTCATCAATCAAATATTAACCTACCGCCATTGCGATAAGGTTGAAAATCTATTGCAGAAATTTGACAGATTGTGGTGTGCATTAGAATTTAGAAAACATAGTAAAGAGGTCTTATACGGGAGAAGATTACATCCAGCATTTATTTTACTCACCATAAACTCCATATGCTCATCGACCGTCAAATCTTCGATAGCCAAGTCCTCCTGTGGTACGAAGCCAGATATCCTCGATATGAGGTCAGCGCCAGCCAGTCTGCCATTCAGCATGAGGTAGCCAGTCATCGCGCTCTTGTCGCGACGGCTTATGGCTGCTAGGAGTGTGGTCTTGCCGGCACCACTGAGGAGATATGCTTATTGAATTTATGTAGAAATGGGGTTATATACATGTCCTTGGAAAGTGCATTCTTTATAATTCAGCAACAGTTAGTTTTGTAATTGAGATGGCGTTTTGGAGGGTGTTTTAAGAACTTCAGGAATTGTTATTGCTTCCAAAGAGGAACCACATATAATATCTAGTTTTTTCCCTTCATTAGTAATAAATAGAAAATCGAACTTAGAGACAAATTTTAGGATAATCAGGAGATTTAGCCTTTTGAAATAATATTTTTAAGTTAAAACTAGATCTAGAAGTTCACAACTTACCTAGAACCCATTAAAGCGACTAAGTTTCCTGACGAAACGATTCCATTTACTGAAAAGAAAAGCTTATGTTAATACTTAATAGGTATACAAAACAGTTTACATGAATTCAAAATGACGACTATGAAAGCAGAACCTGATGACTATTTCGTAGAAAAAAGGGTCATAAAAAGTTTCCTGTCGTAATTAAACAAAAAGTTATAGGTTGTATTGACCCTTTAGTTAATGGTGATGGCCCACCGTAATAAATAATATTGCCTTAACGAAGATGTAAAGTATTTAGGAGAGCAGCTGTGGTGTTTTATTCTAAGCAAAGAAAGACCCAAATAAGATTTTCAAATAAATTTTAATAAATTGGAAGAAATGTCGCACCATCTAGCCGCATAATCAAAATTCATGACCAATATTTTTACGACAATACAAGAAACATAATGTATAACAAAATAATAATATAAATAAATTCAACGCTTCAATTGGACAAGCCCAAAAATATTTTAAAACGGCTCCCAACTTAATTGCTTACGTAACAATTTATTTAAATACCGGTTTAATGATTACAAATTACTAATTTACTTCGTGGGACTACATTAAATTTGTGTTATGTTAAAGGTTTTCGTGTAAAAGCATTAATTATACATTGAAATTGTGCAATGTGTGTATTTCACGAAATATTTTTAATTAAGCAATAAAAGTATCTTTTAAGGTAATTTTTTGTATTAGATTAAAGATCAAGTATCTGTTTATTGCTAGAACAACGAATTTTACTATCATTCTTAAAAAAAAATTGAGTGTGTCTATTTGATGTTTTTATAGAGATTATCTGGGAATAATCGCTTTAGAAATATATGTAACATCTAGGTGAAATGCTTATCATCACCTATTTTATCGTAGCTGAATATATTTAAATATAATATCTAGCTTTCTAACAATTGGTGTATAAATGACTTCTTAGAAAATATTTTTGAAAACTTTTATTCAATATTAATTTATTGATTAAAACCGTTTCTAAAGAGCATTACTTAGTTCAGTTTCTCATATGGTTCGTTAGTCATAGATCTAAGATATAAAAATATATTATATGACTCGTCTCAATTCATTAGACCATTTGGAGATATATCACAAAACCAATTAATTACGTTAACCTATTTAAATTCTTATATTTTGTGAACCAATTAACTTTTATCAATTATTAATATATTCTTCATAATAACACCTTTTAATGAAATAACAAAGACTTTGATTTATGACACTACTGCAGCTAAATGACTATAAATTATTTTTATTGTGTCTTTGCAATAGTTCTGCAGATCGATCGATCATAAGATTTAGCTACTCTTGACGCGGTCAATCTGTGGATAGGTGACCATATTCTTGTCTCCATATTTCAGAAGGCACGCTAAATTGGTGGGTCCCAGCCGTCATTTGACCATCTTTAACGTACGAGTACCTAGTCGGAAGCCAAAAAATCCGACAGTCAATTTTACCATATAAATAAATAATATCTATAAACAACGGGAAGTAAATCCGTGTAACTTTAGCTAAAATAATGTTGCGTTAGTAAATTGGCCTTATGGCATAGGTAGTATAAGTCAACGACTTGGAAGTTGGTTGCATTTTACAAAGAGTAACTCATTAAAAGCTCTACTATTGCCACTTATGCTTTTAGGTATTATATCCAGAAATTTAAAATTAAATAGTATTTATTGGTCAAAAATTAAGTGAGCTATAAAATAAAATATTAATTAATTCAGAATTTAAAATAAATAGGTCCTGAAGATATAAATGTATCCAATCCATTAGTTTGTTGAATATGTATTGTTATGATTTAAACCTAAATATAGGTGCTGAACTTCAAAATGTCATGATTTTTTTAAACATTTAAGTAGTTAGTATTTTCCTACTTTAAATAATATTTTAGCCACCTGTTGCAATTATTATAAACTCTGATTTATTATCACAGATTTATTATATGTGTGTCTAAAATAAGCCACCTGTTCAAAGACATAATAATTAGCATAGCTTGGTTAAAAATAGATTACCTATCATAAGATCCGTATGGAAAAAATGCATTTGAAAAACAAATTAGTTGACAAAAATGTGTGTAATTAATTGCCTTCCCTATAACGACTACAACACAAAATAAAAATTATCGAGGCTGTCAATAGACATGGCTTAATTTGTGTGGCTATTAACACAGCTTAATTTTATATATTTTAAGCGCATTACAAGACTGAATATGAATAACATGACCATTCATGGGCAAAATGATAACCGTCTTAAATTTATGTAATATATCTCAGTACAAATTGAATTGTAAGTATCTACTTAACTAAAAAGAAGACGGTATTTTTCCCCACGGATGTGAATATATATATATTTTTTTCATTTTTCTGAGAACTTTTTTTCAACCCTAAAGAAAATTATATTAACAAATACCAAATAAATATTGTAATACATACCTCCATGTAAAACCCTAATTTCTTCGTAAACTGGCGACCTCCAAATACTGGTTTGTGTTTTTTTCTTCCTATAAACGGATAGGTCCTTCCATGCCAGTGTGAGGTTGTTTGGATTGTCTCCGAAACCCAACTCGTCATCTTCCCAGTTGACGACCGCACCGGTTAGCACATTGCGCGTGGGCAACTTTAGTTCTGTATCCTTCATTTTGGTAGGTCTGTGTTACGTCATTTGCACTGAAACAAGAAAAGTTTAAAATAAATAGATTAATAAATTGTGTAAAGCTGTCTAACTGCGCGATTCAACAATCGATCTATCTCTGGATTTGTCTACTAGAGATTGAATGTAAAATTCATATCTAGAGATATAAGTACTCTAGTAAGCTAGAGTAAGCAAATCAACAGATAGATTTAATATTGGGAACGGCCGTAAGAATATTAACACCTAGGCAATTATATTTTTAACTACAGAAAATTAAGCTGCGATTAATGTAAAGTCTGATCAATTACAAATTTTTCAATCTCAAAAATGAGTAATTCAGCTTTCAACGAGCAAACATTTTCTATGAAAAATGGCTAATAAAATACACACTGAAAATATTTCCGAGAATAAACTTTGACAAGATAATACGGTCATGGGAAATAGGTGAACACATTAAAGACTGTAAGCTCTGTTTTAAACAGTGGTCCTTCATTAGGTGATTTATAAAATATTTTATTACTTCCTTTGAAATAATAAAGACAGAAGCGATTCTTGGCGTGGTCGCGCGGGGTTCGTGTGAGAGATTTAAGTGGATTTCATAGAAGTTAGTAACAAGAAATTCGCAACACTGCCAACCGCAATCGTGTGCGGTGTCGCGTGTGAATAGTGTAAGGTGTCAAAGATTGTCTTGTCTTTATGAAATCGCCAAAATGTACATTAGCCCTGGGATCATGCCCTATGGAAGCCTCTTGGTCGATCAAAAACATAAAACGATGCTCTATGATGATGATTGAAGAATAGAAACGATTAAAACCGAAAAATAACAGTTCTAATCTAGACTACCACTTTCAAAATAGACTACCTACCATTTATTACTTGAAGTGTGAATGTTGAATCTAGCCGCTTATAAAGGAAATAGCCGTATCCTGTCCAGTCCTAATATTCAATCCAATTGACACAAATTGTGGCCGTTTCATCGCCCAAACTGGCATAATGGACGTGGCTTCGAAGAATTGATTTTATATTGTGAAGACTTTTTGCTGTTATTAAACTAGTCTGCTATAAGATTTTGGTTAAATTACGAACTTGTTAATGTTATGGCCTATGGCGGACTTTGAATAAATTGCAGGTAAGTCTTTTAAATTGGGTAATGATTATAGGTATGTTTATTTGCTGAGTATTGGAAGAATTAATTTAAAGCAATCGTTAAGTACAGTAAAAGCTCTTTATTCGCGGGGTTTATGTTCCGTAAATATGCCGCGAATACAGAAACCGTGAATATGGAATGGTAATTTATATGGGGTTATAGGGGATACGTTCCTAGGTGACGGATGATAGCGGAAGATACGTGTTACTCGATCACAATTTTTGTAACGAATGGAAAATTAAAACAATACAACACGCAATGCGGCACTTATCAAAGGACGGGACGTCCATTTGTGACAGCATTTAATAATATACTTTATGTCATAACAAATAAGTTAATTTTACCTAAACATTATGTTTGTTCTTTGAGGTAAGCTGCCTTTGCAGCGGCGGCGGCTGAACCGGCGGCTGAACCGCTGAACCAAACAAAAAACGCCGATAGCTTTTGAAAAAACAATCTAGGCGTACTTAGTAATAATAACGTCTATATTTTTATTAGTTCACTTGTTGTCGCGATGACATATTATACAGAATGCTTTGTATTGAGGTATGTATGTACCGTTGTACTGATTCGATCCGCGAATAAAGAAATCTTAGGCCGCGAATAAAGGAATTAGATCGCATTTTTTCAATCCGCGAATACTGAAAACGCGAATGAAGGAAGCGCGAATAAGGAGCTTTTACTGTATATATTTTTACTTACTTATACAAAACTACAACGAATCGCCTTAGCGATCGTCCTTTACACGTAGATCTACTTCTAATAAGAAAAGGGGACAATAAACCTAGTATGCAAGGCCAAGCTTAGGTATTAGGTATCATTTTAAGACGAAATTAGTTTTTTAGCATTTTTTATTCCTTAAAATTACCAATCGATTACCAAACTAGTTTCAACCCAATACTGTAGAAATTCGAGTTAGGAAATCGATAAAAACACGCTTAGATTTAGCACGATTTAGATTTAGGTAGCACTACGAATGATACGAATTTCATTCATCAATTTGTCGTATCCGTTAAGATTTTTTACTTCTTAATTAATACAAATGTATTTTTTAGTATACAATTCCGTAAAAAAAAAGTTATAGTGCTTTGAAAACTTGAGCAACTCTGATCCTCAAGATACAGGCCATAGTCTTAGGGTATTACTCTTTTTGAGGATTAAATGTGCTTATTCTTTGACTTGGAACAGCTTAATTTAAACTCCATAAAAATCAAAATCGCTCATAACAATCATTAAATTACGACGACAAGAACTATTGGAGCATACCGTCGCGTCTGACCAAGTACTCAGTAAGCTTATAGTATGAGAAGTCAGTATTACTGCCGTAAACTAATACTTCACACCAGGCATTCCCATGTGGGTATCATCTGTCGTACTTTCTTTAACCTGTCGTATTATATCGACAATTTATATATGTTTGTTGAGCACTTACTGAATGTTAAAATGGACACAAGACTAAGCGCCGAAATCCTGGATAACTATATGATAGATGATGCCATATATTTTTTTTTTTATTTTGACTACTTTTCTATGGCGTCATTTGTCAGATAGCTATTTAGAACCTTATCTGGAACTTCTGAATCTGGTCGTAATTTGGTTAGTTTAGTTGCTTTACTGACTATTATAATTACATCTACAACTAACGTTAATCATATTACCTGACTAGCCGGCATCGGAATTCTAAATTAATTATTTAGGTACTATGCAAAATTGTCATACACTAGACGTAATACAATATTGCTAATTAACTTGTTGACCAATTTCGTTCAATGCTGAAACGCAAAGGTGACCAACGATACAAAAAATCAATCTCTACTTTTTGCAAACTTCAATTACGTGCGTGGTGGCAGTTTTTTATCTTCGAACTATCGAATGGAGTATTGGAATTTTATAAACCTACAAAATGTATATTTTGTATTGAAACCAGTATGACTAATGAAAGAAGACATAAAAGTATTTGAATTGTAAACCACACCCTACGCGTCGATAGTGCAGTGAAGGAGTCAGTGAACTTTTTCAAAGTAAGACCATTTATTAATGACCACCAATTACATTAGCAAATGATGTAACATATTGATGCAATAAGGAAAACAATGCAAGCATTAAAATACCTTTACTAATTGATCTTTAGTAATTCCTTAGGAATGAATAGAAAGGTAAAGACGAAATTGAATCAAGGAACATAGATATCTATCTAGTCCAAAACTCGAGGGAGAAGAAACCTTTGAAGGAAAAGCACAGTGTGCATCCAAAATCTTAGAACGTGTCCCTCACGGTACAGATCTCTATTTCACACAGCTATACGTATTCAAATTCAAAAGTCAACTTCGTGTAGAAGCTGGCACCATGAAAAGTCCAAAACTTGGTACCTAGAATTCATAGAATAACTTGCCTCCAATCTATTCTAACTTACTTAAATAAACAAGTTAACATACAGGAAATATAGTAGGATACGAAGTACCTATTCCAGTGTGGAGGAGATCGCGGCCGCTTTCCACGTCTGGTAATTCTACCACTAGCGCTGGTGTTAAGTTACTAGTACAGTCAACTAGTCAACGTTGACGGGTAACAAATTATAATTATTGGTTTAATTATAGCCCTATTGATACATGATATTTTGGTAGAACTGACACAAATGGTACTGAGTATTTAGTATGCAATGTAATATTTTCGGGAAATATGCATTTTTGATAGACAGAAGCTTCTTAGCGTTCCTTGATTGAAGAAATACAAATGGTGATAGGGTATGAGAGAAAGATCCCTCAATACTCTACCTTGTAAAGGAAAGTTCTGAAAAAAACTGATGCAGTAGAAACTGTCAAAGATAGTTTAGAATCTAACTCTATACTGGTAGAAATAATATATTAGCTGCCAGTTTTAGAGGTTTCAAATAAAGTTCTAGATAACTATCTAACATTAAAGGTAGTCAACATTTAAAACATTTTAATGACACTTTCTGCCAGATAGCTATCTAGAACTGTTTATGGAACCTGTAAAACTGGCCGTTAGGCTTCTATAAGCTCAATGATGAAGATGAATTAAATGGTATCCATCCTAACCACAAACATTAGACCTCATAATCTATGCCGCAATAATCTTACATTTACAGAATTTCCGTAGGCCGTTAGCATTGCATTCCACAACATCACAACCAGTTTTGGATAGAAAATTGGATTAAGTAAGCCCAATAAAATGTCATCTAACATACTTGTCAATGCCACTTGGTGAGCTTTTTTTTACATTAGGTACAATTCTTGTTTTTGTTGGCTACAAATATAAGGGACATGAACTTAAAGAGATATGAAGACATTTTGTAATTCTGTTTGTCTCGTTGCCAAGGAGGGACAGTAAAATAGGTTGTAGCTCCATGTCTACATATTGGTAGAATAAACTGCAACCTGAACCTGAAGGGAATCTGAGAAAAAGAACTAGACCGAAGATGATTATCCACTGTTTAGAACAAGTCTTCACTCTGCTGAAATCGAACCTAAAGACGCACTTTGAAATGAGATTTCAAGCGAAATACCCAAAAGTTGAAATACAAAAACGAAGTTCCACCAACAAATGCTTCCCACTACTTATTTCATAAGCCTTGAATTTTTGAGACATAATTCAACAATTAAAGTCCCATTTACGTACTAACATATCCATCTTGCTCGTAGAGTTGGTATTGCACAATATTTTAGGACGAGTTCTAAGCGTTAAGCCGAAGGCAGGCAGTAGCACTTTAAACGGATGGTACCCATTCATGATGAACTGAAACGGCTTTTTGATTTCTTGATTTCTTACTTAGATCAAAGTTTTTTAAGGTATATGCTGATTGTACATACATTGAATGTAAGAAAATAGCGTGGAGCAGATTACGAAATTGAGTCAACACGTGCTTTTCTGCGATCATTCGAAGTGAACGAAAATGTTTGTTCTTTATTGTTTTATAAGACCAGTTCAGTCGTAACTTAATAGATAGAACACGCATGTATAAAAATTACTTCAAGTGCATTTTATCACAATGTTTAAGTCAACGCGGTCATTGGGACACAGAACTCTTGTACTAAGCTCAGTACAAATAAAATATAATAAAAATACTAACGGCAAGAATGTAAATTCATTATTATCAAGGATAATATTTGAGCTAGATTATTTAAAAAAACTGTGGCCAGTCGACTTTAATGAATAGGTAATGGCCACTGTGAAAATTGCTAATGTATTAAGCTTGTAGAATAAAGCCGGTATGGTAATTTTAACTTTTAAAATTTTGCTTTTATTAAAGAGCTTGAATGGATATATGAAAATAAAAATATATGTGTATATCTTACACGTGTTAACAGACAATAGATTTGATATAAAATAGATTATTTCTTCAAAATATTCTACTAATTGTAAAGCTAAAATCTTATACCAAAACTTACCGGCAAGAAACCAATAAAGCCGATTGTTTCGCAATATTTATTTGCAAAACAGTATCTCAAACGAAATGTAACATATCTTCACTGAGTTCTTAAACAATTAATTTATTGAAACACTAAACTGATAAAAACACTAAAGAATAAAAAAAAACAACGATGCACTATGGAAGTTTAAATAAAAAAAAGCTTAACGGACGTGTAGCGCTGCGGAGCCTCTACGAGTGACTGACTTCATTAACAACGTGAAAGAGCTTGAAACTTCTTAACTTATTAACAATTCCTTAACAATAATAACTATTTGCGACAATTAATTAATGCATTTATTGAGTAATACACTAAATTAAATCGATTTACTACACCTAATTGCAGACGTAATGACGATTACGGACTTCTAAAGAAAAAGAACAAATCACTCTAGCGCGCGTAGGCTAAGAACTCGTTTGATACGAATTTTTAATATTTTCATAAAAAGTAAATTATCCGGTTTTAGTTTAGTATCTAGTACGAGTATGTCCTGTAGTTTTTAGAACTCGGAAAAAATAATTTAATAGTAGCATTGTACGTATCTACCACTTTACCAAACTTCATAGAAGTCGTGATAATTCTCATTATTATGAGTAGGCTTTAATTTTATTTATGGCTCTTACAGAAGAGCTCATCTACATATTCAGTAAATTAACAATCTAAGGACATCTTTGTAAGCTGAAGCTGTAAAAGGATTGAAATATCAGAAAGGCTGGTTAGTTTTACGACCACAACACAAAAATGTATGGATCACCCTTAATACACAGTTAGAATAGGCAATAATCATTCATAACTGAAAACTACCTATTAAAAAAGTTTAGCAACAAAATTTTCATACATAAGTATGTACCTAGATAGAGTAGCTGTACTGTTACTTGCTACCTATGAACTACGAGAATTTCATTACCTTGTGTATTTTTCACAACATACCTTTTGACCCTAAGGAGCAAGGGTCCTTAGGGAATACTGAGTTCTGAAGATTACAAGCGGAACTTCAGAAGTTTCCGCTTAAGAAGTTACTACTAGCGACATCTAGTGGAATGTTTCTGAACTAACATCGTGCTCGCGTCGCGTCGTCAGTCGTGTCGTCGCGTCGCATAGATTGATGAGAGGATTCGGACATTCAACTGTAAAATAAACAAATCCTGAATAATACATTCCTGAAATAAATGAAAGATTCTTGAATGGGTTCGTTACTATCCTGAATGGAATGAAATACGTACTAAGTAATAAAAATCATAGTAAGGAAGAGACTCGTACATACAACAAAATACTTACTTGACATAAAAATTAAACCACATAGGTAGCCGAAACTTACCTAATATCAGAGCTCTTTCATAGGAGACGGCCTAAAAATGTTCGCAGTGCAAATAAAAGATGCTACAAATATTTAAGAACTACTTCAAACCAGAACAACAAATCGCGCCATTTTTAAAAAGACGCCCAATCACTAATTCTTTCACTGAAAATAATTTAACACTCGGAAAAATTGCCGTGTTCTGTACAAAAATGAAATCAGTATTAATACAACAGGTAGTACTTTATACCTGTCTAGATAGGCAATTACAGGCTACTGAGACTTTTATCAGATACAGATTATTTACTTTTGTTACCATTATGTCGCGTCGCAGCCACTGATGCAACTAAAGGCACGATCTTATACTCGTTTATTTACATTAAAGTCTCACTCCAACAAGACCGTGGTAATTAAACAAACAGACAAACAAACAAACCTAACTAAACGAGCAGTTCAAATTTACAGAATTACAAATAGGTTACATTCTCAATATGCATCACATTTTAAAATAATACGCCGAAAATGTTCGATGGTAAAAATATCTACATATTAAATGGCCATTGCCATACCTACCTTCATTTTATTAATTTATTTTATTAACTTATAATTCATAATTAAATACTGTCTAGACCACTAGAAAACGATATTACTAAATATTTAAATTAAATAAAAGGAGCTGTAAAATAAAATAAACAACATTAATTAAAACATCAATCATTTTGACGTTAACGAAACTAACCAAGTAGGTATTAGTTTAACGCACCTACTTGATCAAACTTTATAATTTCATGCGGACATTTATTTACAAGCCAGCCTTACTTCTTACGATCAATATCTGTTTTTGTATGTTTATTTCGTCATTACACAAAATATTAAAAAAATTGTTAGATTTCATACGAGATTTTAAGTTTCGCGCTGTGTTAACGGCCAGTCAGTTTAATATCCGAGCAGTACAAGAATACCAATCTACAAAAGCCCCTGGGCTTGGATAACTCATCGCCTCATTGAAAATATTTATAATTCATTTATTTCACACTGGTTCTATGATTCAAAAACAGTCCATTACAAACTTCATTCCAAAATAGGTTTTTAAACAGTGCACAATTAGTAGCGCTGTCTATAGCTTGTCAAAGCGTTCACTCGTTTTTCGCCGATCATTTGTTTTTAAATGTGGAAACCTATAATTTTGGACGTCGAGTGCATCGTTTGCAACAAATCGTTGCAAAAGATAAACCACGTTCCTGTAGACGCGACACAGAAAATGGGAAGAATTATAAAGCTAAATAACAACCGAAGACTAAGAACACCTAACTGGTCACTTGAAGAAAAACGGTACCTACTCGAGTTAATTAAGGAACGCAAGGAAGTGGTCGTAACTAAAACCAATAATGGTCCAAACCATTATGAGGAAAAGGATGTTGCATGGAATGAAATACTACGTGAGCTTTCTGCAAAATTCGGTTGTAAGTTTACTGGTAGTTCTATAAAGAAAGTGAAGACTCAGTGGCAGAATATGAAAAGAATAGCCCGCGAAGAAATAGCTCTTAACGGACCTCAACTGCATAATTATTCTAGATTATCTCTAGAAGTTTGTAATATACTTGAGTTAGTGAAAGATGGTGTTTTGAAAGGAGAAAATGAAAATTTAAATGATTCTTCAATCACAACAAATATTGAAATCAAGGCTGAATGTATTGATGAGTAAGTTCACTTTGTTAGCTGTACTTCATTAATTTTTACTTGTGATAGTACAATATTTAATTCACTTGTGTTCACTCAATTACAACACTAGTTTTCAATTTTTAAAAGGAGTTTAAAAATTATTTGGAGAAGGTACAATTTATTTAATTCTTATACATAAAATAACATCACTAATCTTATCACTGTTGTGTTCATGCACTATCTATTTTTAATTTTAAAAGCACTACTTACATCAGTTTATTTCACTTTTGTTGTTTTAGGGAAATTAACCAGCCAAGTTGCAGCGGTATCAACAATACCACTACTGTATCTATGGATGCAGACATGCCACAAGATAAAACCAACAGCACCGGCCAGTTGGAGTCTTCTTCATCATCAGTTTCTGAGCAAATCTCTGAAACAAATGATTTTGAGACAACGGATGAAAATATTCAGAATAAAAATAATTGCAATATGAGATCTGTCTCGGCCATGACTGAGAAACCTTATGAGAATGTGGAAGAAGCTTGTAAAATGATCAACCCATTTCACAGGGAACTTCAGGAGTATTTCAAGTAAGTAAGCTAAACATACTGGATATTAAATATTATACTTTTTTTAAACTCTTGACTTTTGTACTGATTGAATATTTTTTATGTTTGAAGGTCTACTGCAGCAGAAAAGCAAATGAAGATGGAATCACTTAAAGAAGAACGTCAAGTTATGAGAGCTATGAGAGAGACCGCTGAGCTCAACAAAATTATTGCAGAGCAAAAGTTGAAGCATGTGCTATGGGTGAAAAAGCAAGAAATGGCGTATGTTCCGCACCTTCTTTATACTTATTTAGATACCTACTGTAATCTTTAGTAGAAGGTTATAATATTGAGTCGGGGTCTTATAATAACTAGCTATTTGTTTTATAATAATTGCGAATGCACTAATCAGATTTCCGTATCGTATCTCTTAAAAACTCCCGCCCTTTTGTTTGCCTTCTTGTCTATGGTACCGGAATTGCTACGGGTATTATTGGTTGTATTGTTTGTTTTCAAACAAGATTTTTTCAATACAATTTCAAACTTATAATTGAAGTGAATGCAAATATATATACGACAACAATTAACATTAATTTGTATTAGCATTTCATCTTCACAAAATGTTGAAGATTAAAAGCCTTGGTTTCAACATTGGCCAACTACAGCCCATCTATTTTCACCCAGACATACCAGTGTCACATAGTTTTACGGTCCAAGGTTCAAAATCAGATTATTTAAAATGTCCATTTAATTAACAAAAAACTTGGGTTACTATTTTGCTGCTATGTCTTATTACTCTACATGTATTACGTTTAAGTAAAATCTTCGTTGATTGTTGAAATGGATGGTAAGATCTCAAAGGTGCTCCTTAAGCTCCAACATATTTTTTAAACTTATATTTAAAAAAATATATTATTCGTGGGCGTGTTACACTCCCCCGAAAACGACTTTTAAAACCGGAAGACTAACCAACTTCCCAAAAAGGAGGAGGTACGAATTCGTCTTTTATGAACCGATTTAGATTTTTTGTATAAAAAGGTTTATGCTGCCAAGATGGTCCCAGTGCCACCAGGTCAGGATTTGATTATGGAAATCCTGTGCAATCGAGGCAAGAAATTGACCCAGACACTAAACACATAAAACAAAAAAGTTTTTACAAAACATTAAATCCAACTTATGTGTAAATATATGTAAATGTATTTTTATTTTCCTTTTATAAAATCTACTGGTAAGGTAGGCGAGTAAATATTTGTTTTAAGTTTTACTTAAAAGCCAAATATTTATTCCATCAAAAAATAATCCTTGTTATCTTTGGTATGAAATAACTACTTATAAAATCTGTCATATTTTGCTACTACAATCGAGAAATTTTTCAGTACTTATATTGACGAATTCAAAGAAATATATTAGTTTTAAATCAATTTAAACTTTCAAATCATGAGTTTCATTCCGAGAACGAGGACTACTCTGTCGCGGGCTATCGTTAGCGTAAGGTGAGGATTCTCTACCGGCATGTCACGTTACGCAACCTAAGATACCATTTTAGTTTACACAAATTTTTATTACTACAAATAGATCTCCACTAATCTTATTTTGGCGAGATGCACATTCGATCATGATTGATCTCCACGTCATTGACATATCAATGTTCTGTTTTTATTTTTCTATTTATAGGCCGCATGACACAGGTGTCTGTGACCCTTAGCCAGACAGAGTATATAAACTGCCAATCGATGCTCGTTCTACGCAGTGTTTACACTTTTCATTTCTACGTCGTAGTAGTGGTGGTGTTATAATTTCTAATTAATTATTGGATTCCTATCAGTTCTGTAAGGTAAACTTCATTATCAAGGTCAGGTTAAGGTGTCCTTGTGCGCATTTCGATATAAATCTCTTCCTTTTATGGGTCTTTTTGGTAGTAGTACCATCTGAGATATTGTTTACATAGCTGTCATAATTTGCTTGTTGTTATTAAATGAAATAGAAATATAAAAGGTTTATTTGAACAATCTACATTTTAAACAATCTCTAAAAGAATAGGTGACCCCTTTGACCTAAGATCAATACTGCATACCTACTTGAGTAATCATTTCACTAGTGTAGAAAGTAATTTCATTGTGTACCTGTATTGGACATTGATAATAAATTGTTTTGTTCTTATAAAGAACTCCATTGTCTCAGCCATGCAATGCATTTTTACATTACATTGTTGTATTTGAAGCTACGAGTACTTCCCGCACCTGGCTAAAAGTTGCAGTAGCCAGGAGTAGCCTCTGTCCTTTCTCAGGCTCTTAGAGTACATGATCCTCGTCCCTCCACATCCCATGCCCATACCATGACAATTTTATCAGATATGTATGCTTCAATGTGACTCAAGTTGTTATTGCACTACAATTTCATCATGCATTATACAGATTAGTCAGGTATAAAAATAATTCTGATGTCTTACTATCAGTTGCCAGAATAGAAAAATTACTATGAGCTGACTGACTTAAGTGTTCAACAAATTATCGAGATATTTTTTATTTCAATAGTATTTTTCTGATATTTGGCTATTTTGAGCTGTGTCATATTGACATTAGTAATTGGGTCATTCTTCTTTTTAACCTACAAAAGTTTGTCTTCCTCTCGAAAAAAATGATTATTTTGATCAGATTTTTTTGTGTTTTTATCAGTTTTCTAACGTTTTTCACCTCCGTATACAAAACATAAAAGGTTAAAAATCTTAAATAATAATTCATATCGTGAATAACACAGAATATTTTAAGTTTGATATTCGTGTAAGAAAAAATTTACCACTCTGTCACATTTTATATTAGCTATTTTTTGAATATTTTTAACAACTAAGAGTTTCTGTTTTTTTTGAGCTAGAGTTAGTAAATATTTGTTATTTAGTTAAGCATATGAATAATAAAAATATGAAGATCTGACCTGATATAGTACAAAAAACTTGTTTGTGACGGAGGTGTTCGAGAGACACGTCTAATTCTGATAAAACTTTGAAATTATGAAAAATAGGTAAAACTTTAATGAGCAGGTTGCTTTTGGAACCCACGATGATTAAATGACAGTTCGAAATGACACCATTTCATTTGAGAAAAATGTATATATTTTTTTTAAATCAATTTTTTATATCAAAAAGTCCTTCGTTCAAATTGTAGGTTAAAAAGAAGAATGACCCAATTATCATTGGTGGCTTCATCACAGTAAACAAGACATCTGACATGTCCCTTGTTGTCCATTGCTATATGAAGTCTCAAATCTAAAATTTAATGTTTTAACTTATACTTAGTCACTTTATAACTAAATGCGTTTTTATTAAACACACAGCAAAGCCCTAATTCTTAAATTAAGCTTATCTTACCATTACTCTCAGGTATTCAAACTCTATGAAACTGATTTCAGAATGTACAGCGGTGAACCCGGCTCTGGAGCCGGCAAGGGTGGCGGCGGTGGTGGCGCCATCCGTGAGGCTGGTGGAGCTTTCGGTAAAATGGAGGCAGCTAGGGAAGAGGAGTACTTCTACAGAAAGGTATGTTCTTTTTATATGATAATTACTTCTTGGGTACCACCAAGCTGTGCAGTTGGACTCGTATGAGTCTTTCGTACGATTCTGTCTGTACATGTGTACACACCCCTGCTACACGCTGATTTCTAGATTTGGTTTTGCCCCTTTTTCTAGATTTGGTTTTTTTATGTCGATGGGAAATCATCAGTATGACCCCTCCCACTGTGGGTGACAGCAGAAGGGAGTGTCAGACTTTTACTGACTAAAACCCACCGTGTTCCTTCGGGAGCCCTTTGTGTGCCAGGGCCGCGCTAACTCTTTCGAACAACCCGCAGCCCCGACGGGCTCTTGCCCTAGTGGGCCCCGCAGGGTGGTTTCGCCCCTAGCGCAATGTTCTGTGACGACAAAAACTTTGAGGAGGACTAGAATTAATGTTGTCATGACTAAAGTTATTAGAAACTAGCTTCTGCCCGCAGGTAAATAGTTGGTATGCTACTATTTATCTGGGCCTTCCTCCATAAGTGGGCTATCTAACATTGAAATAAATTTTCAAATCAGTCCAGTAATTCGTTAAATAAACACATTCAAGCAAACAAACAAAACTTTTCTATAAGTAATAGATTGGATCCCTCCACTAATAAAAGAAATGTTAAGCCCAGTTTAATGACACTAATTTTTATTTCTTAATTTTCAGCAAAAGGAGCAGCTCTCCAACCTGAAGAATCACTTGGGCAAAGAGATTTCCTTCCATGAAGATCAGATTAAGCGCCACGAGGACGCCATCCGCCGTCACAAGGAAAAAATGGCAGACCTAGAACAGAAGCATGCGTAAACTGGAAATGCCACACAGTTGGATACAGTCTTTATAAAGTCGTTACAGAATAATGTTTTAAGCATGGCAACATTTTGCTTTTATTTTGTTTAGTTATAGAAGGTCAGACGGCAATTATATTAATGTCATTGTGATATGTTGTTTCATTATTTGGCTTTCACACATATGAATAATTAGTGCACTTGGGATATGATAGCATTTGCAAATTTCACACAACTACTGTGTTTTTATAAACAAGAGTATGGTTCTTAACAACTCTTGAATTTGTAGCTATTTTTTGAGTCATATAAAGTTCATCTATTTTCGATAAGTAAGATGTGTCATGAGAATTTACAAAGTGTATTTCATAATCCTGATGTGGAGATTATTAAATACTTCCTGTTAGCTTTCACACCAAAACTACTGAACCAATTTAAATATCGCACCTACTGTACAATAACGTCACTTATGCAATTTTTGTCAAAACTGAACTGAGTATGAGAAGATACTTCTAATCCACCGCTTTACCTAGTGTGTTATTGTCACTTATGTAGTTGTGTTTTAATTATTATCAATTATTTTTTTTATTCAACAACAACTGTACAATGTAATCGGGTGTTGAATTTTCAAATGCTTCTCCTGAAAAATTAGGTAAGATGCATAAGTGACGTTATTGTACCGTAGGTGCGATATAATTAAGTGTAGAGGTAGTCCAAAGCCTGAGAAATGACAGGGTACTTTTTATTGGGAAGTAGTTTCTTCAGGACGCGAGGGGATCCGCGGGGAGCATCTAGTTAAGCCGGATTTTCGAAACCGAGCGTGTACGCGAGACAAATATTACATCTTTCGCATCGGTAGTTGTCGATAAAATTGTTTGTCCTTATATATGCTACAACTGCCGTAAGAACTGAGCGTTGTCACTCCGAAAATCCGCTAGTAAGTTGAACTTGGGATTTAGTACTAGCACAGCGCCATCTACTAGAGTATACTAGAACAAACATTAACCGACTTCATAAAAAAAGAACCATGATAGGTTAAATCGTGTAAAACCAAAATCAATTAATTTGAAAGTACCTACCTACGCCCAAAATCGCGTCATACAAAGTATAGTAAATAATTCTATAATCCTTACTAATATTAGGTATAAATCGGAAAGTGAGTTTGTTTGTTTGTTCCGCTTTCACGCCGTAACTACTGAACCGATTGCTTTGAAATTTTGCAGACGTAAAGTTAGAAGTCCGGTTTAAATAATAGGGTACTTTTTATCCCGAAAAAATAGATATTCCCGAGGGAAAACAAAAATATTGTTTGCTTGATGGATGGATTGTAGATGGCGCTGTGTGTCGAACCGAATTCCACGCGGGCGAAGCCGCGGGCGGAAAGCTAGTTATGTAGGTATAATGTAGGCATTTCATTTCAAAAATATCTCCTGTTTACTAGTTACTGATAGATTTCAGCAGATGGCGCTATTTTACAAAATGGAATATCTAGTTCTGCTAGAATCATCTACCTATTGGATTTACTTATAACTTACAAACCACAGGCAGACAGAGTGTTACTGAAACTTTCGCTTTCAGTTGAACGCTCTTTGTATAAAAATGTCTCTCTTATGGACCTCATTTGTTTGGACTGGTCATTTATGCTATGAAATAGGGACCTTATCTCTGTCTGTGCTAGGAATAAATCGTATGGACGCATTTAGATAGCTATCGTACGACTTGTTTGTTTTGACGTATCTTCCTTCTTCAATGTTATACACAGACGGTCGTCGCCCTAGCAAATAATATTTCTGTCTTGGCCGTTCGTGACCAAATTTAGAACAAGTTTCATTGTGGGAATGCATAGGGAAACGACGGAATTGTTTGTAAAGCCGCTGTTGCGTTGATCGAACGGAAGGAGAATTAGGGTCCTGTTTTTGTGAACGCGACGACTAGGCCATTATTCTTCCGCCGTAATAAATAGGAGTGCGTGACGCGAAATATAGCTCCATCGACCATCGGGCGACGACCGAACTCGGCTCACGCGAGCGAAGTTAGCTGCGAAGGCGCCGCGTGCGGGGCGCGCGCCCTCAACGCACTGAACCGAGTTCCAAGCGCCACTCGGCACTCAGTTTACTACAATCGCAAACCGACGCCGCATGTCGTTTCGCGCGCCGTTTCGACCCGTGTGTATGGTGTTAGTGGAATAACATAACAGCAAATTGTTTTGTGCTGTGTTATTATTGTGTGATAGTGTTATACTGCTGGTGCGACCGATCCGGTTCACATTGTTGTGATGCATTTGAGGATATACCTATGGCTGTCTTGTGTAGTCCTCGCAGGATACGTTCGAGCGACAGAGGTAAGGGGGACCGTCTTAAATGCGGCACTCGCCCGGCTTTTTGTTGTGTGAACACAGGGAACGTGAGTTTGGTCTGGTAAACGTAGCGCTGACTTTAATTTCAACCATAGTTGTAGTTGTATGTACTTGCGTAACTGTTTTCAATGTCAATAGTCGTCAACAGAGTTCGAATAAGAGTATAAACTTGTGAGTTTGTTATGTGCAAACGATACGGTGCGTCTGAGTTACATAGGTTGGTTACCTTGAATGTTCGGTAATCGCAGGTAAACAATCGTTATCTCGTTCGTTCCCATTGATTTGTGTCGCGTTATTTTTGTTCGGTATCAGTGAGTGTCGTTGGATAGTGTGCCGCGTGGTGTAAACACAGACGGCTCATGAATGAGAGCGGCGCGTCGCCCACGTTTTGGGAGAAAGCTGAGACACCGCACACCTACATAGCCACCGGGCGGCTGCGGGCGCACGGCCCTGGCTATACTGCCGTGAACCTATTACCGTGTGTTATTTATTAGTAAACACTTACTAACGAACTCATTTGCTTCACTGAGAACGAAGGGTTTATTGAAATGTCTGAGTCATGTTTCATTGCAGTTTGTCTACATAGGCTGGTTAGCAAGGCAACCTACGAAAACCAACCATATAGGTTCCTATCCTAGTACCTACCTAGGTAACTCGGTACTTACTTACACATAGAACATAGGTCTTTAACTTTCTTAGGGACCTTCTTTGTGAAACCAGCTGCATTTGCAGCATTTAGGCCCAAGTTCACCGACAAAATAGGTAAAAGCCAGATTTCTTAAAACAGCTGTGTAGGTATACCTACCTGTGTTTTTTACGTCTGATTTTCAAAGTTAACAGCTGTTTTAAGAAATTTGCTGTCGGTGAACTTGGGCCTTAGTAGGTAATTAGAGGTCAGTAGGTACAATCTCAGCCAGTAGAAATATCCTTATCCTAGCGTGACTTTACTATGTGTGCAGGTAAATCTAGTTTTTTTTTTACCTAGATCTAAGTGGCCTCCGTTGCTCAACTGCCGAGGTAAGTAGGTACTAGGTACCTATATGTAGGCAGTAAGCAGCAGTACCTACCTACCATTACCATAATCTTATCAGGTAGTTAGACTACCTACATAAAACCGACCAACATTCGAGTTTAAATGTTAATGAAGACAGTTCCTATCCTTTACCGTTTTATGGTGCATAGATCTTCAGACCTTACCAACATCTGTGATTGGAATGGAAAACCTTGGATTACATGGCCTGCCTACTATAAAGTCAAACGTCGAAAGGTGTGTAGGTAGCCCATAATGAGTAAATTCGACTATCAATTCATTCATTGTTTCTATAAGTAGATACCTAGACACCTATTAGCTTTTATTGAGTAGATATCACTTGATATTTCTTTCCTATTAGATAGGTACAGACGACAGCACACCAAATTACAACAATCTGTCAAATTTCTGCAATCGATTTTCAATCTCATCACAATAGTGGAAGGTTAATGTTTGATTGGTAAAATTTGACGGATTCGAGTACGTTGACCTGCTGTCGTCTACCATTGATTGGTACAGAAGACTGCAGAGATGCTGACATGATGTGCTGTTGCTGAATGAAGATGTAATTCCATGTCATAGAATAGACCTACGTCGTACTTAATCCCTACTTCCCTACTTAATATTATAAATGCGAAAGCAACTCTGTCTGTCTGTTACGCTTTCACGCCTAAACCAGTAAGCCGATTTTAATAAAATTTGTTACAGAGATAGAATAGACCCTGGGGAACAACATAGGCTACTTTTTATAATATAGGTAGTTATTACCTACCACGACTAAGTAATTAGGTACCTTTGCATTACAACAAATGCTTGAAATAATCCTGCATTCTCCACTGGCCACATAACCGTCACAAAAATTGTACTTCCACAAAAATCTTTCAACACGACCTTGGCAGAAATGTTAAAGATATTGCCACCGTGTCGCACACCTCCGTACGGGATAACATCCCTACTTAATGAAGGATAAAGAGGGAGGGTCTCACCCAGGGTATTCATCGTATTAACTGAACGGGCTTTCTAAAAGACAATAGTCGTATGTCCCCGACACCCAGGTGGGACTAACACCCTTTAAACTTCAGGGTCCCAACAATAGCTAAATGGGCCAAGGTTTTGATTAATCCATCCGCTAGTTTCTGCAAGTTTAATCAAGGAAATCATGAGTAAATCCTCCCGTGAATAGTAATACTAGTTCAGTCTAATACAACAACCGATACGCTAGCTCAATTGGCCGAGCTGTGTAACGATAAATCAATCAAATCTGAAGGTAGACTTTTTAATGTGTGTTTTAAATAACGTCAGCCTTGGGTGATTGTTTATGGTGCATGAGTCACGATCAGCGAATATAATTTTCTGGAATAATATATCTTCAACTTCACTTCGTAACTGCTTACTTTCATTAGGTACTGCTTCGACTTTTAGAACATCACTCAGTAATGTCATTATTCTGTGATAAATGCAGCCTCTAGACTTATGTATCTAGTATGTACCTAACTACCTGTTCTAAACCGCACGATACATTGCGCATATACCAAATGCCAAAGCATAAATTGCAACCACGTTTTGCATTTAAAATGGCCACCTATGTTTGTGAAATGTTGAATGGTGTACGCATTCTGTGGCGACGGGTAGGCTAGTCTTTGCATATTCATCCTAATCATAGCAAGGCAACTAGACACCGCAAAGTTGGCACTACCGAAGTAGTAGACATGAAATGTCGATGGTCCGGAAAGAAACGCCAACATAATAAAGCTAACGGCCTGTAAGGAGTTTAATCGTTACCAAAATGGTATCAGTTCATTTTATTGGTATTATTGTTTACTTTGAGAGACTGGGGAAAAGTTACATTATGAGATGCTAATAACAATATATTCCCTGGAGATTCAAGCAAAGGATGCTTGTGACATCAAAATACGGCGCGATGATAATTGTTTGAATGACAACTTGTACTGGAATGTGCTTTTATTAAATCTGAATTAACAGACGTTAAATTCATGCTTTATCAATGCAAATATTGCTTATCATTTTGCAGGTGAACAAACATGCTTCGTATTACTGGTATTACTGTTGCTGAAATATGTATGCGTCGTATTTCGTGTTGGATATAAAAAATGCCTCGCTGAAACTTGGACGCATTTGTGACAAGACACTTGTCAAAGTATGACCAATTTCGTTTGTGGGACGAGTAATTCTTTCCACATGTTGGACAGAAGTTTGTCTAACACTCGCTAGGCTCCGTTCTTTTTATTTATTAAAAAAAATAGGTACTGCACTTAATTAGTTATTCATTGTGATTTCATGAAGATTATTTTTATATCTAGTCTTCTTTTAAAGTTATCGTTTAAAAATGTTATTCTGTGCTTACTTTTATTTATCTTATTTAGTAATAAATAAAACTTCTACACCTTAGCGTAGGAAGTTGCGATGAAAGAAAACACAAATTTGGATAATTTAAGCAATTTGAAGAACATCTTACAACACCGATCAAAAGTGAAGACATCATTATCTCTCCAGTGGAAATAGATTGATAACATCTATGACCTCAGATGGAACGTCATACATTGCTTATTCTTTGAAGAAACAGAAGTACCGTTTAGTTAGTTAATACAGAGTGGCACGCAATGTATCGACTGTCTTTTTAAAAGCTTTTATTTAACTTGCAATGTATGTAAATATATTTTTCGGGTGAAATCTTTGAACTCAATTTTGAAATAGATATATTCAACCGTTTGTGCTGAAATTTCGTGGACGCGTTTTTAACAGAAATACATAACGAAATCCTCTATAAATTAAGAAGTCTAAGTAGGGAGCCATTGTTTCCCCGAATTATTTGAACCCGACATAATTTTTATTTCTCCATTCCCAAATCATCACATGTGAATTAATATATCAATTTAAAACGCCCTAATTTCCCGTAATATTGCTATCGAAGTTATCATAAACTCGCTACCAAGTACAAAGCAATAATAAAATTTGTCACAGCCCAGCTAGACAAAAAGGGGGCTCCGTGAATAGAAATAAAAGAGAGTGCACCCCGACTTGCAGCCGGAGCTAGAATGACGCCGCATGGTAACTAGCTGGCGTGAAGGATTTTTTTCTTCTTTTTTTAAGCATGGAACATGGCTGCCGATGTTTTTGACGGCTTATGATGGCTGGAATATTTTAATGTTAAGAAAATATTTTTATAGGGTATTACGTTGTATTAAATATTTTTTAAGCATTAAGAATTGAAATAATAGAAAAAATACAAGTTTAAATGAATGAAACTGACGTAAAACTGAAAAACAATGCTGTTTTCTGTAAAATAAAAATAAAATAGGTTTATATGTAATTAATTTTGTTTGATATTCTAGCTCTATTAGTACTGGAATGTCACATTGTACTAGTACACAGTGCTACTACATTATTTTATACAATAAACAATAGTTATATGTATAAAGCCTATATGTAAGTACTTAACATGTATTTGTACTGAACAATAGCTGTATTATAATTCATTGGAATATATTAACAGCTGGTAACAATGCAGGCCATTTGCTAACGCACTTGCCACTGAGCTTATAAAACAGACAAACAAACGAGCAATAAAGTATACACATACTTATAAAAAAAATAATAAAGTTAAGTTAATAGCACTTCAAAAAACTATCTACTATGCAATTTTGAAAATTAACTACTATGCGTTTCAACTAAGAATAGGACCGCGCTTCCTGCCAACTTCACACGATAACTGTCAAAATAGTACTGCCAGCAAAAAAATGTGCAAAAAGGAAATCATAATATATTTTTTATTGTTCATAGATTTAGATTTAATTTATTGTATAATCTTACCGATTAATAATAAAATATATATACAATTATAAATATGGTTTTTCTTTCAAATCCCATTCATTTTTTATTAATTTGGAGCTTAACGCTTTGCATTAAACATTTAAACTGAATATATTTGGTACTGATTTTTTTGCACACCATACACTTTGGTAATGAAGTTTGCGCGTATTTCTGTACAAAATGGCGTCTTGACAGTCCTATTCTTATTTGGAACGCATAGTA
>NWSH02000517.1:13987686-14002588 GCA_002382865.2 Heliothis virescens
TCAACTAAGAATAGGACCGCGCTTCCTGCCAACTTCACACGATAACTGTCAAAATAGTACTGCCAGCAAAAAAATGTGCAAAAAGGAAATCATAATATATTTTTTATTGTTCATAGATTTAGATTTAATTTATTGTATAATCTTACCGATTAATAATAAAATATATATACAATTATAAATATGGTTTTTCTTTCAAATCCCATTCATTTTTTATTAATTTGGAGCTTAAAGCTTTGCATTAAACATTTAAACTGAATATATTTGGTACTGATTTTTTTGCACACCATACACTTTGGTAATGAAGTTTGCGCGTATTTCTGTACAAAATGGCGTCTTGACAGTCCTATTCTTATTTGGAACGCATAGTATCTACGTATGTACCACTTATACGTAGATAGTTAATTTTCAAAGTTAAGTTATCTCGTTGTTCAAATTAAATTTTCTTTCGTGTTGTTGAATAAAAAGTTTACGAAATTGAGTTTAAAAAGAATTTCATTAATTATCATGCTATTGAACTCGTGTGTTATAATCGTGAAAATGAAGGATAAAATACATTAAATTAGATACTTTCAAATAAGGAATACAATTTATTAACTATCCGTTTCCTTCGCTATCACCAGAATCTGTGGGATAAATAAAAGCTTTCTCAGGATTCAAAATAAATAATCATTACACCAGATTTAATCCCAGTAGATTCAGCTGTCTTCTTAAGAAAGCGAAATTAGCAGTTCTTAACAAATAATAATGTATAAAAATTGTTCAAAAAGTGTTTTTTTTCCTCAATTATTAAATACAAAGGAATGTCATACGTCATCGCTGCCGGCTACCTACCACAGCGGTGTAGTAGGGACGATACGTACGTGTGAAATAGGCCGACCCTCCCATTGTTGTTATGCTTAGTTTTTAGGGTTCCGTAGCCGAATGGCAAAAAACGGAACCCTTATAGATTCGTCATGTCTGTCTGTCTGTCTGTCTGTCTGTCTGTCTGTCTGTCTGTCCGTCCGTCCGTATGTCACAGCCACTTTATTCCGAAACTATTAGGACTACACAGTTAAAACTTGGTAGGTAGATGTATTATATTAACCGCTTTACGATTTTCGTACAAAAATAAAAAAATAATAATATTAGGGGGGGCTCCCCATACATGAAACTGAAACTAAAAATTTTTTTTTTCATCAAACCTATACATGTGGGGTGTCTATGGATAGGTCTTAAAAAATGGTACTGAGGTTTCTAAAACCACTTTTTCCTAAAGTCAATCATTTTAGCGTAAGACACTCCCAAAGTGCCAAAATGTGTGTCCCCCCCCCTCTAATTCTTAAACTACCAGAGTGAAAAATCTGAAAAAAATATATGTTATAGATCTCAATAAAAACTACCAACCAAAATTGGTTTGAACAAGATACAGTCAGTAGTTTTTGAGATATAGCACTTTTTCAGTGACCGCAAATTATAACTTTGTTATTCATATATTTGTATGAAAAACAAAGATAATGGAACGGAACCCTTCGTGTGCGAGTCCGACTCGCACTTGGCCGGTTTTTGTTACCGCTGACCAGACATTGTAAAGGGCGGAACAGAACGTAGAACGATGGCGCCTTGTCAAACTAAATTGTATGAGGATTAAGTTGAAAGGGTATTTTAGTTTTTATTTACAAGATACATATTTAATTTCTTACTTAACTAAAACTATTCTTATATACAGCTTAAATCAAATACAGCGCATCAAAAAATTGGTCCTCATCACATCGTATTTTAGCAGATTATTCTAAAAAGGTTTTGTATATTTTGCGTAAAAATAAGTAGATTAGAAACTATTGTATGTACCTATATTTTTTGTGGTGCAAGTCCTTATAAAAACAAATTAAGATGTATAATTAATTCAAACTACTTGTAAGGAGATAGGTCCGTCCGAGGTGACATAAATATGGAAAATGGTAATGATTATTTCAAAATCAATGCAATTTATTTTCAAATAACCTTAAAAAAACGGGAACGTGTAACTTTATATTAGTTTTACATTTAAATTGCATCCAATAAATACAATTTTCTATTCAAATTATTCGACTACTTAAGCTAAGGTTACACGCGCGCTCTCATTAAAAATTTCGAATGATTTAACCAAATGTAAACATAATTTAGAACTCTAACAAGCCGTTATTTGAACGAATAAATGATATAATGAACGGGTTTTCTCCAAAACAAACTTGTGTAAGGCCTAAGTTATTCCAGTTACTTATGTAGATAGATAGACAGCTTCTAACTGCGAAATTCAATAATCTATCTATCTCTGGATTTGGCTACCAGAGATAGAATTTTGACATAAGCCCCATACAAGTAATGTCAAATTCCTATCTCTAGTAAGTAAATCTACAGATAGATAGAATATTGAATTCCGCAGTTTGTTATTCCAGTTACTTATGTAGGTATAGACATTTTCTTAGCGTAATGGAGCGAACACTAGTTTTTATAGCCAGGCAATTTATTGCAGTAATATCCAGATTGTTACCTAAAGGAGAAAGAAACTAAAGCGTTTTTATTTATCGACGGACTTGTGTGTATGAAATAAATATAAGTAGGTACAGACAACAGCACATCAAGTTACCACAAACTGTCAAATTTCTGCAATCGATTTTCAACCTTATCACAATGGGGGTTAGGTTAATGTTTGAATGGTAAAATGTGACAGATTCGTATACGTTGACCTGCTGTCGTCTGTACTCTACTGTGTTGTTGTGTTTCGTAATTTACTATGCGCAATTTTTTTATTATTTTCTGGCACTTTAGACTATTATTTATGTAAATTATGTCAATTTAATGGATTGCGTTCTTTTTACTCAAGCTTGTATTAAAATAGTGTGAGTATAACTAATTAAAACAAATTTACAGATACACAAAACAGCTTTTTATCTAAATTATATAGAATTTCAATGCTATCAAACAACAAGATGTCGTAGAGTTAAATCGAGCAGAAACTACAGTTAACGAAACAAATAACTGAATTGTCACAAACAATACTGATTCATTGTTACGATCTAAAAATACCTTTACTATTGCATGTCACGAAGAACATGAATTGTAAGAGCGTGTAAGTATTATGGTATAGTACAGACGACAGCAGGTCGAAAATTAACCTTCCACTACTGTGATACGGTTGAAAATCTGTTGAAGGAATTTGAAAGATTGAGGTAGGTTGACGTGCTGGCGTCCTTAACTAATCTCATGCCGCGGGCAGAAGCTACTAGGCTTGAAACTGATTTATTTATAGGTATTTACACATATCCTCGTAATCATGCTCATTCGGAAATTACCATCATATTAGGTATACCAGCGGTCTAGCATATGACGAACTGTTTGAATTGAACCAAGGTTGCCAATTTTCCACAAAAAGAGGTCATTAAAAAGAACGCACAAAATCTTAATTTAAAATTGAATTAGAATAAATATCGAAGTAATTCTTAATTTGAATGAAGGCACGCTATAATGGGCGCCATTAAAAAAACAATTGAATGCGAATATCTTGACATTTCGTACGATTCGAATGAATATTTCGTAATTCGTAACAAGATTAAAACACGAAGCTCATTCATGTATTGGGACAAACCTGCCTACTGCCTGTGATTCATGCAAGGCTACCTACTCACCTTGATTGGATACTTACTACAACTACCTATGTATTAAGTATAGCCTTATGTATAAAGTTCCAAGAATATTGCATCAAAGAGATCAAAACTGAGTTTAGCGAAGTCCACATGTGAGATTTTAATAACTACTCCTATTTGGTCATAATAAGACTCAGAATCTATTCCAAGTTCAACAGTATAATTCTATTTCCATCCCTGGTAAGAGGACCCTTGAATTTTAACACCCTATCAATAACCGCGTAGTCGTTTGCGAGATAATACAAACAGACATACTCGGTGCATGTATCGATACGGGCTTTTAATGTAATTAATAAACATATGGCTCCGTTTTTAGGTCATGCTTGCTTTTGCTCTTGATTCTGTTTACGTTTAATTTTTTAAGTGACGCCAAATTGATTACTTCTTTCAGTTTATTTGGACCTGAAAATTTGAGTAATATACTGAAGTATTACAACGTCAGGGATTAATTTGTACAGGTTTCTTAATTCAAACCAATTTCCGGCAGAAGCCAGACTAGACCTAATTACTTACAGGCTTTGGGAACGAATTTCTGCGTAAATATTCAGACTAAAAAATTCTTGAAGTAACTAGCAATTTTCATTAATAAGAAAATAAAAACATTTAAAAAGAGAGCTTTCGAATCGATGTTAATACTGCCATAGACATTTCTACATATCTAAAATATTATACAAAATTAAATGTAAGTAATAGCCTCATGACCCATTTATCTTCCAAAATCCAATAACCAAAAATGTGCTTATTCACTGACCCACGCAATATTTCAACATTACTGATTACACAGTTTTGATCACTTTCCTAATTAAAGTAGCTGAACTATAGAGCTCGCCGTAATTGGCACTGAGTTAAAATGGCCGCCGTGGGTCCCGGACAAATATTTGACCAACTGATGGGAACTAGATGCTGCCGGCAAAAGAAATGTTTGTTTTGTTATTGAAGCAGAGAAAGTTATTAGGCTCTTCGTGTATTTAATGTTAAATTGGACAGGATACTAATTTTAGATCTTTTTGTGTCCGATACGTTAGATTTTCTGAAATAGCGCTAGTTGCCTCTTTGCAGTGAATCATGCATCAAGCCAGCTGTATTAAAAAAAAATACTGCTCTTGACGTTCGATTTTCGTTTTGAATATTTCCATCTTTGTTGATCGACTTACATTCATTGTTGCCAGTTAAATGAGACACGTTCTGAATTTAAATCATGGTGCATCTATCCTGCATAATGCATGTTACTGGCAACCCCTTATACGTCTTTAACTCTTAATGACCTTTGGAACAAACGAGACAGTCTATTCTTAGCTTATTATGGCCCACAGTCGTCTTTTTATGACGAGGAACATTTCGAACTGTTTTCTTTATAAATTAAAGTTGAAGAAAGAAAGTTAATAAAAGCCAATGTTTAAGTGTCTTTAGTTTTGTTGGATTGCCTAGAATTGTTAGCCGAGGACTGATCGGATTTATATTAATGCTAGGCTATTTATTAAGTAAGTCGCTCAAAATTTGTTTATTTCGATGTTTGGTCTGACTGGGTGACTGAGTTCTAAGTTGGATTTATTACTTAGGTATTACAGCTACTTACTTTTACAGCTTTATTTTGTTGAGATGGTTTCTTAATAAATATGAAGCCGCATGTAAGCCAGCTTGTAACAATAAAGAAGATGTAATTGCCACAACCAATCCCAGATTCGTATTATCTTTTAATCTAACATATAAAAAGAATAAGATTGGATCTTATCTGCCCAAATTAGCAAATCATTTTGGCACACCCTGCTATCACGTGCCCAAATAAACATCGTCAAAGTATGAATCATTCCTCTTTTGTTTCTAAGAATTCGACAATGAAACCAAATGGCAGGACAATTTTTCTATACAGTTTCGTTGCAAACAAACACTGGATTTTGTAACAAAAATGCGTGTGACCACGGCAAACACATGGTGCATTTCATAACCGTTCAACAAATATTTAACTGTGTAAACGAACAATGACAATGTACACTAATTCACTTTACACAAATGTACGATCCAAAACATCTGTGGCCGATATAAATTACGAGATTATCCGTTTTGTTACCTCTAATTTTATAATTTGTTGTAAAAGAGTAATGTTAGTAACAGCTGTGAGTAAGCGTCATGTTACTCCATTAAAATTACAGAATCCCGTTAACTTAACATCTAAGACAAAGTGAGAAAAAGTGTAAAATAGTTATGACAATAAATCATACAAATTTTGAATCTTTAAGTCAGCGCATCTGTTAAGCATCTGTAGTCGTCTATACGATGACTCGATTCATTCATGATTTCATAATAATAAACATCTCCAAGTCCTGTTATGTAAAAATATTCCACATGCTAATAGTATGACGAATTTCGACTGGCATTTACATTATTTCAAGTATAGAGACAGGTATAGTTTTTTTTATGAAACAACATTGAAATAGTTACATGTTTAACTAAGTAACATTAACATAACTTAAGTGTACTATTTTTAGCAGATTTTTTATCAATGGCTTTGTCATAATATAATAATAATAATGGCGTCCTAGCGGATTATCGGCCACGGCGGCTGTTCTCATATAAGGAGATCAGCCAGCTGCGCAGGACATATTATAGTGCACAAGCATTTGCGCAGACACAGGTGCACTCCCTATTCCCTCACTCTCATAACCCGATGGGACGGCAATCCGACACGACCGGTGAGAGATCAGGCGCAGGACCGACATTAACGTGCTCTCCGATGCACGGGTGTATCAATCACCAACTTCCAACTCCGGGCTGCTTTGTGAAAGTTTCTAAAACCCACAAAGCGATTTCGGCCCGTCCCGGGAATCGAACCCGAGACCTCGTGCTCAGCAGTCGGCTATGCGACAACTAGAGCAACGAGGCTGTCAGTCATAATATGGATTTGCTATGACTGTCCAAGGATGTGAAAGGGACGGACTTAATAACGGATGCCTACCATTCTTATCTCAATAGAATTATGCGTCATCCCTTGAGAGGTCTTCAAAAAGCGCACGTGCTTTTTATTTCTAGTGCAAATCAAAATTCTTCAAAAATATTGAACTCTAAGAAGGAGTCAAACAATCTAGAAGACAAAAACATAAATAGTATAGTAAATTACTTATGACGTTTAGCAGATCATAACATTATAGTACAATGCAAGTGTATTACGCAATCTAGCTGAAGACTATTGAATGGCAAATAGTTTTTAAACTCTGTAGTTTGAAGTGTACGTCTGTGAAATCAGCGTGAATGTATATAAGGAAACAAATGAATATCGGTTGGAGTTGATTAACTGCCCAAGTGCAATAAGTATAATAACTTTTTTTTATACTACATGTATTAAAAGAAGGCAATTTACCTGTCAAAGTTCTAGAACGTTCTTGCCAAGTTATGTATAATGTAAAATGTCTGTCTATCTTTGTTGTTGACCTTGATCGGATAGCAAAATCCAACAAAAACAAAATCTATTATCCTACTTACTAATATTATAAACGCGAAAGTTTTTATTTATTGATCTAAAGATGTTTGTTCCTCTTTTACGCAAAAACTTTTATGATAGATGTTAATGAAACTTGGCAGTAGGATAGGTTGTATGTATCAGAATATCTAACAGGCTACCCTTTACCCGGATACGGGACGTAGTTCCCTCAGGAAGTGTGTGGAAACGCTGGTAAAAGCTAGTACGTCTATAAATATCAAGAATGACTTCTATGGATTTATTTTAAGACTAGCTACCGCCAGCGGTTTCAACCGCTTTCCCGTGAGAAATACTGCGCACACCCGGATAAAAAATAGCCTATAGCCTTCCTCGATAAATGGGCTATCTAACAGTGAAAGAATTTTTCAAATCGGACCAGCAGTTCTTGTAATTAGCGCGTACAAACAAACTCTTCAGCTTTATAATATTAGTATAGATGAAAACCCATAAAAACCACTGGACCAGCAATGGTCCAGTGGTTTTTATGGGTCTTCATCTTTCAAAAATACCCTATAATATAATATTTTTTATTAACTCAATTAGGAAGCGGACAATTTCGCCAATTTACTGTAGACCTAAGGACTAAACTTATAAGCCTGATTGCATTGACATTTCAAAGTTCAAGACCACTAGGTAAAGGAAAACATACATAAGATTTTTGAATAGTAGGACCTAGAAAAACGATAGTCTATTGGGTTCTTAATTAGCAAAAACTATTCGAAGACTATTGCGGAAGTCAAACTCTGTTTTATCGTACACTAGATTATGCCAGCGGTTTCCTCCAAAAACAGCCCTTAGCCTCCCTCGATGAAAGGAGATCCTCCTGAAAGATTTTTTCAAATTCGACCAGTCGTTCCAGAGATTTACGCGTTCATGCAAACGAACATCTCTAGCCTTAAAATATTGGTTACATATGAGCCGTAAAACCATGTTAAGACAAACAAACAAAATAATTTCGCTACCTTCAAAGACTAGTCAACAAAAATCGTCAACAATGGACAAGTGACACAAATTCTAATAGACGTAGTACACAATCCCGACACGCCATCTAAACAGTTGACACTGCGAACTTACAACGCAGGCCGAACCAATTGTATCAAAATGCAAATTGCTCCCAACTATTTAGTTAGGGCTAGCGCGCAATGGTGTTGCTTCGAAACTTGGCGCGGCTGCCAAGATAAAAGTTTGTAGTTCCAAATGTAGGGGTTAAGGAGATTCTGATTTGATTTTGATTTAATATGTGCGGCTTGTTTTGTGTTAATGTGATGTTGCTCCTTATTATCTCGAAATAAAGTTCCTTTAAGCTGATATGACGCATTTTGCACACTAGCAGTGCGTAAATTCGGTAGTGGGCGCATCATTTCATATGCGTTTGAAACCATTTTGTGATGTAATTGTATGAGCCAAGAGTCGAATGACTGGGGATCAAAATAAAGAAACGTACTATTATATATTTCTACTGGATCTGCTATCTAAACGTCAAAAAATTAAGCAACATTCATACAGCTCTATATCAAAACGGAACATAGTCCTGTGGCCATGCCCTCATCCACGCGGCATCCTACAACGCAATACGGGTCTTAACTAACCGCATCCGTCTTGTCTAGCTCAATGTTTCACACAAGGACTCCTTGTCTCCATCTAGTGGAATTGTTTTTTTCTAACAATAAACTTTTATTTTTGCTGCAAAGATGTGGAGGAAAGTGGATTTGATTAGCAAAAAGACTTAAAAGAAAGTGCTGTTTTGCTTCTAAGAATAAGATGTCCAAATTCGTTTTAGCTACCACCACCTATTTAGCATCCGCTGACATGATTTAAGATTTTAAAATACTTTGTTCTAATTTTTTTATTGATAACACAGAGTGAACTACAGAGAAAATTTCAGCTACATGACAAATAAAAGATGTCTTCTGTTTAAAAACACAAACAACTCCTTGCCAATCTAATTGTTAAACCATAAAATCAACTACAGTTCCGTTGAACCGTCGTTGCAAGTATAATCTCCGTTAAAATTCAAGTTTTTGCTTCACTTAGCTTGGATCAGCTTGGATCGCCGCCTCTGCCGGGATCGCTGGGATCTTGAAGATTTAAAACGCTAAGGCTTACATCAAATATCACTGGTTGAATATTAGTACAGGAATTGCTTGACTGAAGGCATTTCAGCTTGGAAGATTCTCTTCTTAGTTTTATCCAGGACTCCGCAACTAAGTTGTTAAGTGCAAATGAGTTGCACTTTCTTCTGCTAAGAATTGATTAGCAGTAATGATTGGTTATTGCTCAAAGTTTTTGTGCTACATGAATTTTTCAGTAATTACTGATTAGCGACTTAATTAGACGTCACATTAGGAATGAAGAGTAGGCTTAAACACCACGTTAGGATTTCTTTTAACATCTAATTTGTGACTGATTTCTTGATCAACTTTTGATTACCTAGCGTCAAGAAAGATTTCAGATGCACTTTTATATCCAGAAACGATAATGTTTAATGTTAGTATAAAATAAACTTTATTTCGGACAATAAACATCCCTTTTACTCTTCTATTATTATATAATAGCTTCTGCCAGCGGCTTCGCCCGTTTCCCGAGAGAAAAATAGTTCTATCCCGTACCCGGATAAAAAGTAGCCTATGTTGTTCCTCAGGGTATATTCTACCTGTACCAAATTTTATCAAAATCGGCTCACTGGTTTAGGCGTGAAAGCGTAACAGACAGATAGAGTTACTTTCGCATTTATAATATTAGTAGGGATACTGTAGATAAACTCATCCAGCTGTTGATAGTTCTCCTAGGCAAATTACTTGCTTCACTAGATCCAATTACGCGAAGTGTTGAAGTCCTATTTAAACATGAAGTTGTTTGGTGAGAATTGTGGTCACCGTTTGGGATCTTGGTGAGATAATCTTGGAATGTTGTCCAACATCTTGAGACTAACTAAACACGATAAGGATGATCGAATGCCGTGTAAAATTGGTATTTATTGATATTGAAACGTGTTACTGGCAGCTGATAGGTTTATTTGGGTGAGTATTTAATTTCGAAAATGTTTTTTTTTTATACAGGCAATCGTGTGCCTTGCATTCTGTATTGAATGGACATGTAGGTATCCTCATTATGAAGAGTGAGGAATCGTTGCTTCTTGTGGCTGCGCCTACAATGTGCTTTGAACGCGACTTTAATTTTCTAAAGACAATGTTTACAAATTATGTAAGTCTATAAAAAGTGTGTGAATTATCATTATTTTGTATATCTCCACCGGACCACGGAACTATAGAATCGCGGATTTTTGGAAGGCGCTTATGAGGCCGAAGAAAACACACTGAAACCCTATTGAGACCACTTTAACGAAATGGTGACACTTTGTTATGATTAATTGTTACTTTGAATATTCTCAATATGAACAGATTTTCATCACACACAAACAGACATGCTCAACATTCTACTAGGAATCGATAGAACCGCAGTTTTATGGACACCATTAATTATGCATGCGACTGGGCTCGGTAATGAGCATCCCATGCTAGTGTATGCTATGCTATGACGTCACTAAACCCGGGCAGTATCACGGATAATCTGTGCCGTGTTTACTGTTATCATTAGGATAAGCCGAACACCCCGGTGTACATCTCCCGCCTACACTACACCACTAAGGCGGAGGACATTGTGGAGTACGTGCGTCAGAAGTTGAAGTACGCCCCGAGAGTGCAGCTGCTGGAGTCGCGCCATAACGCCAACTTCAAGGCGTTCGTGGTGCGAGTGCCCACATGTTTCCTGCACCTCGTGTTGGACGAGAACTTCTGGCCACAGGACGTGGTGTTCCGTCGCTTCCGCGGACAAGTGCCACTCGAGCGCACAATGACGTAGTGCATAGGAAGTGATACTAACATAATTTTAAGTTTTATTTACTAACAAGATTTTGTATATTACATATATGTTAGTTTAAGGTATTTATCTATGGGCCATGGTTGCCTGATAATAAAGGTTTAAATTAAAATAAAAAAAGTATTGATGGGAGAGTAATAAAGCGTATTAATATTATTGTTTAATCACGTTTGTGTGGTGAATTTTGGTGTTAGAATATTGTTGGTATGTATTAATCTTATATTATAATTTTGATGAAACTTGGCAGTACTTAATATAGATTTTACTCGATTCTTTGGGACACGAGAGAAAGGAGTGCTGAAGCTCATCAAGAAATAATTCCTCCTTCAAATAATAATACCAATGAAATAATAATGCTTTTTATATCTTCTTTAATATTTAAATAAATCAGAAGACCTTTGATGCAATTCGTTGTCGATGATTATAATAATAAAATGTCGAATACATTAAGATAGTCGCGAACATTCCTATTCGCTGTTTAAACTACCGTGTTATGCAAAAAGATGGCGCCATACCAAATTAGGCATCTTGAAATACCTATTTAAATTCATTCATAATGAATTACACATTTAAATATTTATCGATTCATTCATTAACAGGGATAAAATAAAGAAAAATATCACTCTTTTTGAATAAAATATGCTTATAATTATGTATTAGACATAAAAAATACGCAAAGGCATTAAATTAATGGCTTTGCTATGTCTTAAAGGATTAATTTTAAGTTATTTAATATTTATGATTATTTCTCCGAAATATATGCCAGAATTGTAAAAGGTTACATTTGTTAGCGCTGTCAATTAATGGCATATTAATATAATTGATTTCATTAATTTAAATATTGGTGCGCATTTACCTACAGATTTACACTTAAAATTTATTTTTTTTTGTTACGGAAAGTTCTTGAAATAAGTTTATTACAATAAGGCATTAAATAAAATAATAATGTAGATTTTTTTATTTAAATGAGTTTATTTTTGTGTATTTATTTATGCATAGACATATTTATTGAACACAATAAAACGAAACACTGAATGAAATAAATATTCAGGGGCCATTTATTAAGTACCTAATGGATCGTGTCATTATTATTACCTACAGCACGATGGCATATAAATTACTTCATTCATAATGAATTATTTTTTAATAATAGCTAGTCAAATTGAAATACATTTTCTAACCATTTCAAATGTAACAACGAACTAACAGCCCTTACCAGATTTACGGAACGTTTTCCCAAACGGCAATCATAATATAGTTTACTGGTTTGATTAGTAATATCCGATCGTTAATCAGTCTAGCATTCAGCCCTCCGAATATTACCTAAACCCCGTCGTCTATAGCATCCGCTGTAATCAATCATCGAACGACCCACGATGCCCCTAGCGCCGTAGATTATTAACTAAATGGAGGGTTAAATTCGCCAATGAACGGCGCAAGAGATAGAATTTGTGACACTTCTAGGAACACGGGTTATGGATGCACGTTTGTTGCTTAGATGGCGTCAATCAATTTAAATACATGGTAGTTTGTGAAATTCTACTATGGATGCACGCAGTCTGCATATCAAAGCCCGTCTTTTGATGTAAAAGAATAATTTAGGCTGCTGCATTTAACTCTTTTATGGCCGGTTTCTGAGTCCCACTTTTGGAAGGTTATCTATTCATTTTCAAGGGAAAATGAATACATAAACCACCGACAAAGGGGCTCAGAAACTGGCCATTAATGTGAATGATTGAACCGGCATCCCATCTGTCTGGCGGGCTATACATAGAGAGGAATAGAGAAAGCTGACGGTCAAACTTCAGGAAAAAAGAGGCACTGAAAGGAGAACAAGAATGTGATTCACCTAACTATACTGATTAGTTAGGATTATATGTCAAGGAGCACTGTCGAAAGGCGATCGGTAGGTTTAAGATACCTGGGTAGGTCTAGGTACTCCATTCCTATATTTTCCGTGTTTCTCAAAACAGCAAGACGCCCATATTAATGAAGATTTAATATGTACAGATAGACAATTAGATTTATATAGGCGTCTCCCTTCGTGACAACAATTTATTATTTCTCGTGACTTGAATGCGAGAGTAAAGTCATTGCCAATGTCAGTCTAACAATAGTAGTTAATTGTTTTATGATTATCGTTTAATTATTCATTAGTGGAGAGGTACTTGTAAGGTATCGGCTTGTTATTGATAGTTACATCTATAGAGGGAGTTATGTGCTGTTTGATATGATAGATGGGTGATACGAATTTGAAATCGAATTGTTTAATTACTTTAACAATTAGAACAGTCTAGCCAAATGTACAGACGCCAGCTCAACCTACATCAATCTGTCAAATTTTTTCAATAGATTTTTAACCTTATCATTATCACAATAGTGGAAGGTTAGGTTATTCGATTGGTAAAATTGGGCAGATTCGGGTCGGTTGATCGGCTGTAATTTGTACAATATATCAGGCTGTGATGAAATGCTTGATGTGGCGGAGACATTTTTGATTTGGAAATTAAAAAAAAAACCCGTACCAACCTACAGGATTCATGTCATGTCATGTCATCATGACATAATTGTTTTCCAAGAAATTAAATTATTATAATTCACAATAATTATGCTGTAGTGATTTATTGTGTTTTTATTACTAGGCAATTCTGTGTTTAGTTTGGAAAAAAATTTCGTAAAGAATTTTCTTTAGTTCCGTGAAATGTACCACTGTCATCCACATTGAATTTCGTCGGCCTGCCTAAAACTTCTAAAGCCCTAACACAAAGGAACACCCTATCTGCTTCCGGATCGAGGAGTGTTGGTGATATAAGTTTCCTCGACTCCATCGTCATTTCGAGCCTGGATACCGTCGAGCGAAGGTAGAGCGAGTCGTGTCGTGCCAAGCACTCCGTTGGCCTTAGAAACATACAGTTCCAGCTACCCAGCCTCTAGATCGGTGCCCAGAGAATCTTGGATCATCATTTTAGCCACCAGGTGGCCACGGCCACCTGCACAATGTTGCCGTTTCATATATTAATAAACAGATAAGAGAAGAATATATCAAGATGTTGGTGCAGTGTGTGTGCAGTGTACATTCAAGCAATATATATATTTATTTTAATTTTTGTACAGTACGTTATCATATTTTTTAGCATAAAATTTTTTATTTTGTTATTTTCTATTTGATTTAATGCATGGTGACAGCAGCGACGCCGGTAGCAGTGCGTGTCAACCTTCCACATCGGCTGAGACCACAGTGAGATGTCCCCTCTGTTCCCAGGCAAGATTTTTTAAAGGGGAAAGGGGCCTGAAGATACACTATGGCAAAGTCCACAAGCAACAAAGTGTATCTCAGTGCCCCTTGACCCCGCAACTTACGACAGTTCATGACAGCCAACCGCTCTGGAACACTTTATCAAAATTAAAAAATAGTACACCCATTTTAAAAAGAGTGCCTCGGGGTGCAAGGCGGATTGTTGCGTCAAGCTTGGCGCGATGTGTCCGCCTTGCAGCCCAGGAGAATACCGAAAGCGCCTGGGAACAGCTACTTACCCTCCCTTACAGAATACTACATGTTGACAAAACTCAAATAAATAAAAAAACACTCACCAACCAAATAAAACTAAACTGCAGTCTTTCGACCTCCATTCTAGACCCAAACCTTGCAGCAAAATTCAAAATTACCTCCAAGAACTTATGTCAACATGTAGAGACCAAGTTAGGTGAGGGTGACATTAGGGGAGCTGCTAGGATCTTGTTCAGCANCCCCCTTGACCCCGCAACTTACGACAGTTCATGACAGCCAACCGCTCTGGAACACTTTATCAAAATTAAAAAATAATACACCCATTTTAAAAAGAGTGCCTCGGGGTGCAAGGCGGATTGTTGCGTCAAGCTTGGCGCG
>NWSH02000517.1:14002688-14014737 GCA_002382865.2 Heliothis virescens
GTGGTCTTTGCAGAAGTAGCAGCACCACCAACACAGCCTGCCGTGCTAGGCAGATGCGATGGCACCAGAGTGTCGACGCACGTTGCATCCCACACCAAGGACCTACCCATCTTCCAGGGCAACAGCGTCTTTCAGTTGTACAGGAGATTTTTTTTAACCTGGTGGACATGTCGCTTGTAAATGCTTGGTTGTTGTGGCATCGAATCAATACCAATTCCAACATGCCTGTGTATAACTTCAAACTTGCATTTTACGAGCATATGCGAAAGACAGGGAAAGGTGTTACTAGCAAGAAACGTGGTTGGCCTTCCAGTATCATCGTAGCACCGACATCTAGCTGGAGTGGCACTCCCATCAGCTTACCATGCAGATTCTCCAGTACCCGCAAAAAAGTTACGTAAGAATCCAGCTAGAGATCAGGATATGCCTTTAGGTTCGGTGCGTTCTGGTGGAATTAACCATTATCCGATTTGGAAGAAGAACACCCGACAAATATGCCAATATTATTAAAAAAAAATTCTTTCATAGCATGTGAAAAATTGAGGTTTTTTGTGTTATAACTACAAACGCAAGTGTTATAAAGAATTTCACGAAGCATACATTTTTGTCTACGTGTTTTGTCCTAGGTGCATACGAAGCCATATATGACTGAATATTAGTTGGCTAGAAGCATACGAGGCCATATATGGCGTCATTTAATAACTTTTATAATATAAGTCATTAATTTTTTTTTTCACCTTTATCTCTTTAATTAAGCATAATTAAACACATTTTCGTTAAAAAAAAATTTTTGTTTCATCGCATTCATAATTCATGCATTAAGGGGTTAAAGTGACCTCGACAAGCATAGCTTAACCTCATAGATACGAAAACCTAATTACCACATAAATTATAATTATCACCGTAAGATTGTTGAAATATTGTAACCGCACGATACTGTCAATAATTTAACATTATTTTATTAAATCAGACAGATTACAATCTTACGATTGTCAAATTGTGAACTTTCCGATGGCTGTCCCTTATTGGTTATGGACACAGAATAGTCTATTGTAAGGCCGGCCAGTCAGGGTCCGCCTTTGTACACTATTTATGCGGTTATGCGAGATAGATAGTAATCTAACAGTATTCATAGTCTTACGGTGACATAACTAAGTCATGAGCTTCTTTTTGAAATGTTCCTCGATCTATGTTCCTTTTGCTAGTAAAGTAAAATGGAGGTGACTATAACACAATTCTATTTAAGACCGCTTCCTCTATGAGATGAAAGCGTTAAGTTGTTTATGGGCGAGCCCAACGGAAACTGCGTGTTAATTGCAGTACGTAAACGTACCTACGCCGTGCAAAATAATTTTCTCATGTATAATATTAGAATTTTCAACCTCTATTGGAAATATTTGATGAAATAATTTCCTGTCCGATGCCAGATGGCAGCCATCTTGGTAATGTGACGACTAAATTATGGAGCGTTCTAATTTCGAAATTTGAATTTTCTTTTCCAATAGGTATTCTTTTTTTTACCAAAAGTAATGTGGTAGTTTTTTTAAAGATTGAAAGTTTTTTTTATTATTTAATTCGATTGTATAAAATTAAGGATACGTTAGATTGCTATTTTAATAACAATGTGATCAATCCATTAAATACCTACGTAATTATCGAGGTACTTACAATAGTTACAATGCTTTAAGTGGTAATACATTAGCTGTTACGATTGCTTTGATGTGCTCATCAAAGAAGTATGCTGAGTGAAGGAACGTGCGTTTTCATAAATGAATGCATTACTTACCTACTTATATGTATTTCTATAAATAAATCTCAATTAAGTTGTTCGCGTTTTATTGTGTTATGAATTTACATTGCCATCGTTGACGTTTATTTGGAAACAAAGATTTTATACTGCATATACGATTAATTTTCAAAGCCCATTTTCATTTAAGCATAGGTAATCTGTTAGAACTAGCTTTCACGTGCGGCCTGATGGAACAACTTAGCGCATCTGGAGGAAAACCAGCCTATAGCCGATAGATAAATGGGCTATCTAACATTCAAGCAATTTTTCAAATCGGACCAATAGCTCCAACAACCAAAGAAACTTTCCCGTTGTTAAATGTTGCGCTATTAATCGAAATACTAGACAAGACAGACAAACCAAGTTAGACTGAAGGTCTGATTAATATTTCAGATGTTCATCGATCTAAACCCACTACCCAGTAAGCGTTCCTGCACACTGTAGACTAAATAGACGGCCGACATTCGGTCCGATGGTAGGCTAAGGGCTGTGGGATTGGTCGAAAGAGTTACCGCAATCCTGGCACACAAAATACTCCCTAAGGAACACGGTGGGTTTCAGTCAGTAAAGTATGACACTCCCTCAAGCTGTCACCCACAGCGGGAGGGGTCATCTCATGATTTCCCATCGAGAAAAGAAATGATTGGCTAAAATATTTTTGTGAAGAAATCGTGAATGAAAAGTTTTTAGTCGATCGTGTAGCGGCAAAATACATACCTCATCATAATAATGTACCATTCATCTTCATACTGATATAAGAGTCCGAACAAACTATCGGCCGACTAAAAGTCTGCAGTGAGCGGTTATTCTAAGGGTGATGCAAAAGTGATTACATAACCCTTCCTCGCACTAATATCCGCTCGTTACAAGTAAGAGGGGATCGGGTACAAAATTGTCATTTCGATAACGAAGTTTTGACTTTATTTCACGGTAGGGTTATGGTTGATGGGATGTGTTAATATTGAGTTTTGATTGATCAAGGATATAACGTTGTACATAGAATAAGTTTTGCCATATTCTTGTCACCAATTGCAAAAAACTTGGTTTTGCTGGTATTTCTAATGTAGTCTAATTAGAAATAAATAGCTACCTAATCATAAAATTTCAGAAAATTAGGGGTTTTGATAATTTTCAAGTTTTTCTACTCCGTAGTCCATACGGTAAAACAATCTGACCGCCAAAATGTAACACGTATCAAAAATAGAATATTGTCTGTTATGGTCACTTTTTGTGTAACTAAATTGGCTCAATTTTCGCCTGCAGGCAGATTTAATTTAAGCAACACATCCAATGATTTCGAGAAACAAAAATGGCGGACTCGAATAAACTATTTTGAGGTGAATAACCTTTAGATAAAACAGATTGCAGGCTACCACCTTGGCTCCATTATGTCAATTCAGCATATTATTTTAGTTTGTAAATAGTTTTGAAATGAGCTTCACATTTTTAACAAACGTTATTGAAATATTTCGAAGTATCATTTTACTCCCGATATTATCCTCTACCGTTCCAAACTAAAGAAATCGCCTCTATTGTTTTCAAGTGCCTATCTATCTTTAACTTAAGAACTTAATAGTAGCACCTGTGTATATTGCCTTAAATATTCCAAAAACTAACAAAAAACAAGCAGAGTTTTTAAGCCAATGGCGTTGACTGGCGATTAACCTGTCGCGAGTACAAATCCGATCGGATCCGATCCAGTAATTGGATAACGCTCTTTAGTCGATTTCAAGGTTCGCTGCCGAGCGTCGTGCATGCAGCCAGCACGGAATTCTTACGTAAGACGGAACGTTGGATTTTTGTATGTCGAAGGTTTGGTTGAGACTGCCTTTTTCTACAGTTCTTTTCTAATTAATTAAAAGCTATACCTACGTGTAACTGTAATTCTTACTAAAGGTAAAGAGTAGGCATTACAAGTTGATTTCAACTATCAACCATTTAGACTCCTCTAGAAATAGAATGCCAAGGAATTAAAGCAACCTTTTTGACAGTGCCCGTGAATCCCCACAAAAGTTATATTCCACATAATTAACGCAATTTGTTACGTAATACCGCTCTAATAGCTGCCCAAAAAAAATTACGTACGTATTAAAAACTCCGCCTTAGGCCTATCTCAAAAATACACGCCTAGAAAATAGTTGTCGAGTTTATTAACCCTCAAATTGTCATTAGATATTTTTATATCGTGTCCGACTTGGCTCGACGTTGTCGGACGTCATACCTACAAACTATGTGTTTGTAGTACAATCGATATTTAAGTAATTGGAACGCTGACATTTAGGTTTTGTGTCACTTTAGATTGTTATAATTCTGGATTGGTATATACTTTTTATGTGGCTCAATTTGGGGAATGACGCGGGGTATTGCGTTGTGTGTATAGTACATTAGAGAGTCATCGGAGAGCACGTTAATGTCGGTCCTGCGCCTGATCTCTCTCCGGTCGTGTCGGATTGCCGTCCCATCGGGTTATGAGAGTGAGGGAATAGGGAGTGCACCTGTGTCTGCGCAAATGCTTGTGCACTATAATATGTCCTGCGCAGCTGGCTGATCTCCTTATATGAGAACAGCCGCCGTGGCCGATAATCGGCTAGGACGCCATCATCACATTTTTTACGCTGATACCTATTATTTGTTTTATTTGAAAATATAAATTTTTAACCATCATTTTTTTTTATATAACTTATGTACTTACCTACCTAATGTAAATTTATAATAAACATGTTTCTAAATGTGCATTGACGTGACGCGAGGTTAGTTTTTGAAAACAGTATTTACTTTTGTGGCTTCAATTTCGTGTTCCGCATGCTCCATCTGCCCATTTACTTAATCTGAGTTTCTGTGTATAAAAATCAAAATAAAAAAAGTATTTAAGAAAATGCAGCGCTTAGGTACATATGATACAGTAAACGGTCACCCTGCGCAATATTCGGCTGATTTCGCTGAGTCTCCTATTACCATCACAGGCATTATCAACCCCTGTAAAAGAAAGGTCTCTAATATAACGAATTGCGTATTAAACCTAATCAACCGTCAAACGCTATCGCGCGTGAATTAACAGCCTTTCCCAATAACTTATCTATCTCTGGATTTGGTTACTAGAGATAGGAATTTGACATTACTTGTTTTGGCTTAATGTCAAAATTCTATCTCTAGTAAGCAAATCCAGAGATAGACAGAATATTGAATTCCGCAGTTAGTAGTTAACGCGAGACCGTCCGTAATGTCGTCGACGAGTAAATTCTAACCAACTACAACGCGTTATGCGGAGATTTTAATTACATCAGAACGTTAATTAACGTTATCAAAATTTCGCAACATTACGATTATGGCGGATTTTAATTGTTTATTGCGATGAAGGGATTTGGGTTATGTTTCAAGATTAGTCGCTTTGATTTATTTGTATTTAATGTTTGATCGATGGTTTGTTGCCCTCAAAATGAAGAACTTCTTGTGGAAAACGAATTTTTTCAATGTAATTGTAAGCAATATTCTTTCTAGATTTCTTTCTAAAAATTTCTCAATACGTGTGCATAGTTATTACACTGTGTGTGATGCTCTGCAAATATATTCGTCGCCAACACAAATATTCCCAGCTTTCCCATTCCCATCACAACCAATATTATCGGCAATTGAACACCCTAATTACCGTTTGATCCTGTGACTAATATTACCAAGTAATTACCCAAGTTTACAGCGTATGTGCAAACTACATTTTAACCCTCCGAAATCTGTGTATGTGCAGTAATGACCCGATGTTTTGCACGCTGCACAGTCCTGCGTTGCACAGCAATTTGTCAACGTCACCTCGTTCCACTGATATTAATGGAAATTTAGTGTCAACCGAACGCCTTTGTGCCTTAATTACTGGCGATTGTTTCATTATTGATTTTTACCTTCGGCACGCGACGAATCATTTATTGTGAAAGTCGGCCATTAAGCATATTTTAATTTGTTTGGATTGCTGCTGATCGCTATACCTATTGATTGACACTGAGTCAAATTTAATCAGATATCGAATAACCTTTGAAAAAATAAGCCATTCCATTTTTGTTGGACGTAATAATGGGAGCATCCACAAGCATATTTAATGCTGTGTCTGAAATACCTATGGCGTATAATTAAGTACGTGAATGTTAATTAAGTATGGACATTAAAACACATTTAATGAGCTGCAGTAATCGATTTCATAGGTGTTAAATGACGCTTGTCAGTTCACTCATATTGTACAGACCGCACCCACGTAATGTCGGTAATGGATGTTCACAATGATGGATGCATGTTTGGTTGTACAACTAGTCACAACAATGAAAAATACGCGTCAATGAGCACAAAAAATAATAATGACTGCTATTATAGCTTCTGAGAATGTTCTTTCAGTGTTCCACTCGATTTACCGCTAATTATCCCAGATCGTTTAATCGATGTGGCCATTTTGGACTGCCTTATTCGGCCGCAAGTTTTTCAATCTTAATTTATAAAGCCATGCAGGCCATTAAATTAAGTGCTAGAAATCGACGTGTGAAACCTAGCAAGGACAATACCACGTACCATAAGTTATTCTAATCAAGTGTTAATAAAACGTTATAACTTTCGTAGCTGGAAATGATCTAAGTATTCATCTGCCTACCAATGGGCCAGTAAATAGGCTGCCCATAATTAGTACCATAAATACTAAACCTCAGTGTTCTGTAAGCATAATCGCAGGCGTTTGTAATGCGTTGCTATAGCGTGCAGTATAGATTAGGTGACATCATTATTAGGTGGCTCGGATGTGGGGCAACGGTTATAGCGCACTCGGTACTTAAGACCATTATGCAGAAAGCACAGCAATATTGTCTGCAGCGTCGAGTGCGTTTAATGTTCCAATTGAATTTAGAATCTGTTGAGAATTTTAATTTTGTTTGAAAATGGAAATAGGAGAAAAATTGGGGTTCCTAGGGTCTTGGGGAGAGAATAGAGATTGCCTACTAATTAAACTATAAGAAATCGGGTCTTAAGGTCTTAAAACGAACTGTATATTTTTATAGCCTTTTTATCGTCTCACTGCTGGGCACAGGCCTCCTCTCACACGGAGAAGGATTGAGCATTAATCACCACGCTTGTTCAATGTGTGTTGGTGATTTCAGACTTTATAGTCCAGGTTTCCTCAAGATGTTTTCCTTCACCTTTTATCAGCCATTGGTATCTCAGATATACTTAAAAGTAATCAAATTATAAAAATGCATTGGTACTAGCCTGACCTGGAATCGAACCCACACACTCATACTTGAGAGGTTGGTGCTTTACCCACTAGGCCACCACGACCGTATACGAACTGCATAGCACTCCCTGTTAATTGGGAATAGAACGGCCAGATGTTAAATCAACGATAGATGATGCAAACTGGCTCTTATTCAGTACGTATTTTCTTACATTCAACTTCAAAGTAGCGAAAGAAGAAGAACTTAAAAGAACATATCTTGAATGTTTGAAATCGCAATGTATTTATTTTACTGTCAATACAGTATCTCGTCTGGTGCCAAAACTGAATATATTGGCAGCGATCAAGATTCCTATTATATTTGACATCGTCGAGAGTTCGTTGACTCTTAAAAATAATAAACACTAGACTCTTTAAAAGAGTTATTTGTTGTTTCGTGTGCTTAATTAAGCAATAGATTATTGTGATATTACAAAATTAATGATCAGTAAAAGTTATATGCTAATAAATAAAAATCTAATAAATTAATTTCTAAATACGAGTGACAAATTCTGTAAAAAGTCGTCGCATGAAATAAAATACTAAATAAATAATTAACGTATTAATTAATTTCGTCACACTAAAATACGCAAATTACAAGAAAAAAAGATGGCGGAAATGTTGGCAGCACATTGTGCAACAAACAATAAATAGATTATTATGATATTACAAAATTAATGTTCAATAAAAGTTATATGCTAATAAATTAAAAATATAATTTTCTAAATCCAAGTGACCAATATTGTAAAAAGTCGTCGCACGAAATAAAATACTAAGTAAATAATTAACGTATTAATTATTTTCGTCACACTAAAATACGCAAATTACAAGAAAAAAAGATGGCGGAAATGTGGGCACATTCTGCAATGAACAATAAATAAACATTAGGGTTAATATTCAGGAACTGTGTCGATAATTTACGGCTAAGCATCGATGTCTGTTTAGACTTCCGTCATACAACTCACTTAGTTTGTAAGATGCAAATTATATAAAGACTGTTTCATCTATAAGTCATATTTATTTGTAATCCAAAGTTAAATTGTGTTTAAGGCTCCGGACGAAATTTTAAAAATCCTTCACTGTTCTGAAGTTACACCATCCTTTGGTGGCAAAGGTTATTTTTAGCCGGGTACGGGAAGAAGTTGACTCGACGCTGGTGAAACCGCGAGGAACATATAATCCCTACTAATATTATAAATGCGAAAGTAACCCTGTCTGTTACGCTTTCACGCCTAAACCAGTGAGCCGATTTTGATGAAATTTGGTACAGAGATAGAATAGACCCTGAGGAACAACATAGGCTACTTTTTATCTGGGGACGGGAAATAGTTCCCTCGGGAAGCGGGCAAAGCCGCTGGCAGAAGCTATATACTCATAATTCAGTTATAAGACATACACTTCCATCATTTAGTTCTGTAACTTTTACACAATCCATTTATCTTGTCCTTAGTGTTCCCGCCAACATTTTGTCACCTCCCACTCCCACCCATTTTCCGTAGTCATCGCAACCTTTAAAATGTCATAAAGAGTTCTGTCAAGATACTTAAAGGACTGGTCAGCCAGTTCCATTGCCGTTATAGAATTATCATCCACACTATATCTATACTTATGTATAGTTCGTTGTACTCTAGTGATATACAGACAACAGCAGGTCACGGTACCCGAATCTGTCACATTTTACCAGTCGAACATTAACCTTCCACTATCGTGATAAGGTTGAAAATCGATTGCAGAAATTTGACAGATTGTGGTAACTTGATGGGCTCGCGTCTGTACCTTCACCGTTTATTGAGGAAATGTGGTGTTGTGTCAATGTTATGTCTTCAAATGCAGTTTGGGTTTTATGTAATTTATGTGCTATTGTCCACAAAAGCTTTCTTGCTTTTAATACATTAGATACCGTTACCGTTATTTTGTGTAAGGTGTCCAATAGTGTCCATAAATAAACATTTGATTGGGACATACCTACATTTTCATATTAGGTAACCGATCAATGTTTGATATAGCTACATACATAGCCTATTTTCACATTCGTAGAAAATAATGAAGAATCCAACAGTCCATTCTAAACGACTTCAAAGATGGATGACTTGCCACGTGTCGAAGTCTTTAGTCTGCGAAAAAGTAATAGATCAAAAAGAAATATTCCATTTTTTGAGGAAATATTTGAAGAAACCATTTTCGACAAGAAAAACGTGACGTAAACTTTCGCATTTAAAGGTCAGCCGCTGTTTTTCTAATTAGCCGTCTTTTGTATTTTGAGGTGCTAATTTGTAAGCGTCAATATTTTCCTCGTAAGTTATCTATACTAATATTATAAAGAGGAAAACTTTGTTTCTTTGTTTGTTTATTTGGTTGTAATGAATAGGCTCAAAAACTACTGGACCGATTTTAAAAATTCTTTCACCATTCGAAAGCTACATTATCCACGAGTGACATAGGCTATATTTTATCCGGGTACGGGCAGTGATTCCCACGGGATGCGAGTGAAACCGCGGGAAAACGGCTAGTACCTAATATACTAAGCAATGTCAGGCTATAAAACATATGACGTATGTTTATGTAGCTCAAAAACTTTTGCTTTAGTACCATCTAGACAAAAATATTACAAGCACTATTTTTATACGCTTCTCATGTAAACAGCGTGCCCTATGCGTACTTTCTTTTCAGCTTCTTGCATCTTGCATTGACCATAGGCATCCTTATTTCAAAATTAAATTCAAGTATAACATGAACTTCAATAAATCCTAAACAATGTGCACACCACTTAATCTGCTATTTATTCACTGCGTGACGATCACGACACGACATTGTGTATAATCTGTATGCGGTAGCCACCAACTGGAAATCGTGGCTAATGATGATTTAATACGATGTGCACTGGACATTGAATGTCTAAGTGTTTATGTTAATGCTCAACGATGTTTTGCAGATTTATTAGCTGTTGTTATTGTTGGAACAGCTCCTTGAAGAGCTCGGATCGATCGATCATAAAGTTAAGCAACGCTTGGTGCGGTCTGTCCTTGACATAACGAGTTCTTCCGTGTTTCGGAAAGCAGGATAAACTGGTGGATCCATGTCATTTGACCATTTTTGGCAATCCACCAGTTTTACCCATGGTTATCGGGTTGTCCGAGTAGCTGGTTGTGGAGGTCAGACTTGCAGTCGCTCCATGTAAAACACTGGTTCTCAGCTGCATCCGTTTAGACTGGAAGTCGACCCCAACATAGGTGGGAAAAGGCTAGGTAGATGATGATATTGTTGGAACAATTGTAGGTAACGTCTGTGCGTAATTTTATGTGGAGTTTTGGTGGTAAAGGCTGTGTTGCAGCGGCTGGAAGGAGCAACTTGAAGATGCAAATCGCCATGTCAGTTCCAGTATATTTATGACTGTGTAGATGACATACTTATAATGAAACGTATCTATGCATACAAAACTTGACTGAAGTATATTATACAGATACTACTTTCTGCCAGCGCGAGCGGCTTCGCTCGCTTCCCGAGGGAACTATTTCCCGTACCAGGATAAAAAGCCTATGTTGTTCCTCAGGGACATGTTTTGTGCAACTCTTATTACATTTGGAATCCCTACTAATATTATAAATGCGACAGTAACTCTGTCTGTCTGTCTGTTACGCTTTCACGCCTAAACCAGTGAGCCGATTTTGATGAAATTTGGTACAGAGATAGAATAGACCCTGAGGAACAACATAGCCTACATTTTTATCCATGTACGGGAAATAGTTCCTTCGGGAAGCGGGCTATGTTGTATCCGGGTATGCGATGTTATTTCCACGGAAGGAGTCAAACCGTGGAATACAGCTAGTCGTAACTAAAGTAGATAAAATAAACTGTTTTCGCATAACACTAAGTACATGTAAACCGATCAGACTTTAATGCCGATTAACTACAAAACCACAGACAGACAAGGCTTCATATTATGCCGACATTAGATATACAGCACGCTAGTCTATTTAATTACCTATTGTTTAAACTATAGATCAGTTGGATCTATTTACGCAGTATTCAATGTTACGAGATTTTTTAAATGAAATAGATAATACAGAATGCTTTTGTTGAGCAGAATGCAGTTGCTGTAAAATAACATTTTTATTAGCTTTTTAAACTGCTATAGCTAGCTCCACTATTTCCACAATAGGTATTGGTATTCCGGATTAATTCTGGATGAGTTAATTGAAATTTTATTCCATTGAATCATCAATTTTACCAAATACTGCTGATCGTTTAACCTCTCTGCTCGACCAGATTTTGACATTGACATACACCGTAGAATCGGCGGGATATTTTGAACCGCGATGTGGAATTCAAGAATTTATACCAACTTTCAACATATGATATCTAAGTGCATAATGCTTCATAAGGAATATTATAGCAATGGTTTTCTAGAAAACTTATTAGACAACAATATGCAGTAGGTCAAATGAGGTCATTAAATTTAAAATCAAGTGAAAACTACGTATATCTAAGGACTATCCAAAAGTTAGGCATTTTTAATTTGGTAAAAACTTACGAATAAATAGTCGAACACTATCTTGAACACAACACGGACGTCATATTTATAACATTTTCAATCCATTTACATTATATTTCGTGTATTTATTTATGTTCCATAATAAAAAAAAACGCACATAAAATACACAATAAAAAAATTGCAATATTACAAGGTGATCACATCTATAGACAAAGTAGAGTAGGATTTTTTTTTAAATGGTGTGCGTTTGAAAAATCGATTGAAATGTATTATGAATAATCGAACAGCTAAAAATATTTTTAAATTGTTTAGTGAAAAATAACGATTTAATTTATTTTGTATTTTTTTAAGCAATTTATTTTATTATTCGATATTCAAATTCAAAGGATATTTTTTATTAATCTTTATTTTATATTGTAAAGCTGAAGAGTAAGTTTGTTTATTTTCTGAATGCGTTAATCTCATAAACTACTGATCCGGTTTAAAAAATTTAAGAATCGATTCGATTTGAATATTTTTTAGGGTTCCT
>NWSH02000517.1:14029671-14056061 GCA_002382865.2 Heliothis virescens
CTCTTTAAATATTATTCAAATTTTAAATGTCGATGTCGATATCGATTGAAATCAAAAATATTTCGTATCATAGGTGTGATTGTCAAATTATTATTAATTTAACAGTGCCAACGAATTGTTAAATTAATAATTAAATAATTAGTACGATAACGATGCGTCTACTTTGTAATATTAATTCGTGTTTAACACTTCTTGGATAAGTTTATTTTTGCCGGGATTGTATCAATTTCACCAACTTCGTATCATAAGCCAGTTCGTTATTATGTGGAATTACTCTACTTCATGTAAACTATTCAAGTCAACATTCAACACAATAATGATACATATCGATAATAAAATCGATATTCGCAAAAAAGTGCGTCTCTAGTAAATTGTCTACTGATTTATGATACACGTGCCGCGGGCGGGGCGGCGCGCCTTTGAGACGCGCGGTGCGCCTTTGATTTGGCTGTCGGCATACCTCAAAGTTAAAAACACAATAACCGCTACACTAATAAATCAAATACCACAGAAATCGATGTTGTCGCTTTTTTAAAATTTGCCTGATTTAGGGGAAATTGTAGCACATTTAGGGCAAAAAATAGGTTTTTCAAAATTCATTATTATTGTTGCTATGACGAATCTATAAAGTTTTCAAATTTATTTGGTCTTCTGATTGCTTAACCTAAATTACCCTTATGAGTCCGACGGGGTAAACATAACATATTGTATAGCCGTTTTCCCGTGGTTTCACTCGCATCCCGTGGGAATTACTGCCCCTACCCGGATAAAATATAGCCTATGTCACTCGTGGATAATGTAGCTTTCGAATGGTGAAAGAATTTTTAAAATCGGTCCTATAGTTTTTGAGCCTATTCATTACAAACAAACAAAGTTTTCCTCTTTATAATATTAGTATAGATTGTCGCAGCATGTCTACTTCTTCCATCCATAAGTGTAATTCTTATCAGTCATGTCGTCTTTTTACACAATCCATTGATGGTTTCTTTTGTTGTCCTCTGCCTCTTTATCCATCCACGTTTATTCTCAAGTCAGATCTAGACCTTTGGACCTTTGGTTGGTTCAGCCCTTATAGAATTAATAGAACCTACGTTTGTCAAACAATCATCTCAGTGTNTAACTAAACAAACAAAGTTTTCCTCTTTATAATATTAGTATAGATTGTATTGTTGTATCGTTGGGCCACGTTTAGTAACTCGCTTGATTTGCAAAACAAAATCGATGTAGGCATTTATTTGCCTCCATTGAATTACACGAACAAAATTTTCTCTCAATCAAAGGAGTAATTTTTAACAAACAAAAGAAGTTGTTTGAACGAAAATAGCGCCCTAATCTGTATTTAAGTATAGGTGCCTCTTTTTAATTAAGATGGAGCCAATTAAAAAGTTATCTAAGTTCTTGTGCGCTAGCAAAATTTTGGTAGACGTCATTATAACAGACGCCCTTCGGATGGTCTATGGCCAGGCTTTGAGGATAGTACAGACGACAGCATATCAAGTTACAACAATCTGCCAAATTTCTGCGATCGATTTTCAACCTTATCACAATAGTGGAAGGTTAATGTTCGATTGGTAAAATTTGACAGATTTTGGGTACACTGTCGACTGTACATAGAAAAAAAAAACAAAATGACGATGGACTACTTTTAAAGTTTCAAAAAAGTATTTAATTAGTTAAAGAGCTTAGTAGGCAGAGTATGAATTCGTCAAGATCAAGTCATAGCATCTCCAAAATTTTATATATTGCGTTGACTTATGAGCAACTTAAGAAAATAACGACACTAATATTAACGAAATAGGTCACAATATCAAATTAGCAGACCTATCAATAATAACGATAAATTACTACTTAATATCACGAGTAACATCAATCTTACTGGCAATAACGCCACATTCAACATACCAGGAAAGTCCAGAGGCACTCAAACTAATCATGGCGACCCTACCCGCAACCACCTATATCGAGGAAAAAAATATTCAGCAAAAACATGGAACCAACTTAAATTGGAAGGCAACTTTACCAGTAAAACTTTAAAAGAGGTTTTCCTTGAAATTGATATAGGGCCATTCAAATTTTAATTAGCAAGCCTTTCTGTGAATTAGAATGAAAGTTTTTTGCTAACAATAGAATTGAGTTAATCTGGTTTTAACAGTTGTGGTACGGATTTAAACGAGGAGGAAAGCCTTTAGTCGTTACGTTTGGCAACTTTGTGTTGAAGACCAAAATCGCGGCAATATTATTACCGTGCCAAAATCCAAAAGTTAAAATTGCATTTAGCGTGATTCTAATACACGCAATTGTTATACGCATCACTGATTGAACGTTAAATTTTATTTTTAATGACATAGTGCACACGATCTCAAATTATTATATCTACTTTGTATCAACTAACTAGTCTTGAACTTCAGTCCATTGTCACAACATTGTCGCATCAATAACTATGTAGCGATCATTGAGGTGTAACTCATGAAAATTCACTTTCTAGTTCGGAATCTCGCTTTCCGGAATTTTTAATATTTTTTCCAACGTTTTGGAGTTATTGATACGCTTTTGTTAACATCGCCGTTTGATTGGTCACGCAATTCTGTGATGTCCATACATTAATTTGTAAGTGAATTAGGGCCCTCTGTTTCAACTGATTTGTCGTCTACCGGATCGGTTGTGAATACATCTTCATAATCTGGATCCAATTAATTAACATGATAGTTGATTGTCACTTTTATAACACGCACGGTTATCATGAGGACTTTTGAAAAATAGGCGTCAATACTGTTAAGTGCCTCGAATATGGTTTCATAATATTCAGAGAAAGTGTCAAATACAACTAAATAGGTTAAATTTTAGGTTCTTTTCCAAGATTTCTGACTAAATTAAAATTAAATTCAAAGATTCTTGTTGCCCACGTGTAATAAATTAATGAAGAAACTCTAGAGCAAACCAAGACAGTTTTGCTTGTTGCTTTGGGTGCCGATTCTCGTAATTGAGAATTTCCTAGAAACTGCCGTCAAAGCATTCGAATTAATAGGGCTCATGTCTAGGATGGCTTCATTACAAGTTTGTATATTACTATGTCTTTGCTTACCGTCGATTCCGTGATCAGATAATTATTACTGATACACATGAGTATTGATTATTACAAATGGGTGTTCGTCAAATTGAAATTGTGGTCAAGGCTAACATTTTGAAGAAGGTTTGCGCTGTCCATGACCGAGATGGTTGGCGTTCGACGGAGGAGGCTCAAATTCAACAGTGGACGGTATTTGGCTAATTATGATGATGATTTTGATGTAAGAGAATATAAATGCGCTGGTATATCTCAAATACTAACATACTGAACGAATACATGATTAACTGAGCGAAGATATCCAAATACAACGTCAGGGTCATTTTTAAAGACATGTGACAATTTTAAGAACTACTCAAATCCAATAGATGCAGAAATAAAGACCCCCCTTCAAAGAAGATTTTGGAACATACGGATCCCTCCTCTCAACGGCTTATTAAAGCATCATGTAACTAATAAAAATCACATTGCAGTCACAATAAATCGTCGATTGTTTTTTTTAAGATCATCAATCTATTTTCAAAGATAAATTGCTGGTTTGCGTTTGCGCAATCGCTTATGATGGTAGGAACTAACTGTTATAAATAATAAAATTACTGCTAATTTTACTGATGAAATATTGAATATAGAAGCTAGTGAGTGTGTAAAAAGATTCTTTATCAGTCGTTAGCTGTCGGAAGCCGGTTGTTTAGGGTTCCGTACCCAAAGGGTAAAACGGGACCCTATTACTAAGACTCCGTTGTCTGTCTCTCTCCAGGCTGTATTTCATAAACCGTGAAAGCTAGAAAGCAGAAATCTTCACAAATGATGTATTTCCGTTGCCGCTATAACAACAAATACTAAAAATTAAAAAATGTTAAATATTAAGGGGGGTCCCCATGCAATAAACGTGTGAACCCGCAAAATAAAACGTATGAAAAACAAAGTATTTTTGCTGTCCGAAAAATGATTGTATTTTGGCTAGTTGTAGGTAATAGATACGTACGAGTTGGACTCGCACTTGGCCGATTTTTTAGACTTCTACTTTATGATACAAACCCATTCTTACTTTTGCTTACAAACAAGTTTTTTGGCATGATAGACGAAGCAGCGTAGTAAAAGATAGTTCTGAACTCTTGCCAAATTCCATATTGATCGACTTTATAATTTTTGTAAGTATCATTATCGTGTTTTGTATGTTGGTACAAAATAACAATGGTAGCAGCTTGCCGTCTAATAATGAGTCAGCAATCGATTGTTATTTTTCTTAAAGCTCTTGTATTTCTTTGTTGTCAATTCATGTCATAAAGTACAGATTTTTAACCTTATCATAATACATAGTACAAGGTTAATATTCGATTGGTAAAATTTTACAGTTTCGGGTAGGTTGGTCTGCTGTCTGTACAAGTCTCTTAAAGGGTCAGCGCAGTCCGAACTGCAAAATGCTCGTGCATGGTCGACCAAAATTTAAACTGTTCGAGCATGCAGGCGGCATGCTCGACAATGCGCGAGCCATCTCTATCTGTCTCTGTCTGGGTTACCCGGCGGCGGGTGTGCTTGATCAGTTTGCTGCTCGAACACGCTCGCGCATGTAGAATGCATACTCGAGCATATTTTTTTCAATAATCTCAGTAAATGCTCTGCTCTGCTCTGCTCATGGTGTGCGCTGACGCAAAGATTCCATGACGCTGATTTGGTTAAATTAAAAGTGTAACTTCTGTGCGGTGACGTTTTTTTTCTTTTTTGTCCATGACGAGTCTCGGATGTTCCTTGCCAAAGTAGTGCCAAATATAAATCTTTAGTACTAATCCTAAGCTCCTCCAATCATTTCGATCTGAAAGCCAAACAGGCGACATTTATCCAGACGACGCGATAATTGGCAAAGGCCCGATTCCATCAAAATACTCCTCTCTGTTGTAATTAAGAAGAAAAATCACCGCAATTTCGTTGTCTGTGGTCTTACTATATGAACGGAAACTCGAAGGGATGTCACCCTATTCTCGCTTATTTGAAATTTTGTATTAATGTAATTTTGTAAGTCTGTTTTGCATGGACATTCACAGTAACATCATTGATGTGGTTTCCTTCAATTGTTATTTTTCATTCGTTAATTTATTTCAAACATACTTTTCCATAAATTTTTGCTCTCTCAAGAGAGAGAGACTCTCTCTCATATTCTCATTTATTTTTCTCTAAAAGTTTTCGCTAATCTGTGTTCTTCTAATTATGTAAATGCAAATCTGATTAAATCTCCGAAATGCGCACACTTTTAAAAGCTCATTCTAATTGCCTAAAATTATAATAATAATAAAATACCTGGTATTGCGTTACACATTAATGAAATATTAATTGCATCTCGTGTTGAAACGAATCGTGCGCAGATAGTGTTGAAATATACAACAATACTGAAGACAAAAAAGTGTGAGCGCGACGAAAGACTTATGAAAACGTATAAGAAGTTTTGGTAAAAAATTGTATTGCATTTGATATTGCTCTGTGATTTCATGTGAACTTGGTTGCGAGTCGATGACTTGGTTTTTCCAAATGCATATCGATTTTCAATTGCGGTTTTCTCAATCGGCTCATGGAGTTTGCTTTCACTGAAATGCTAAAATTATATTGCTTGCACCCGTTCCATTGTTCAGGAAGAATAGCAGATAAAATATTGAAGCAGAAGGTCAGAAATGCAAGAAATCAAAAATCATGAAAGTCAATTATCAAGTTCGGATAAACACTGCCACACATCCTCTCTACTAATATAACATTCCCTTTTCACGCGCAAAATCAATTTTGAAAATCTACGGTTTTACATATACTAAGATACAGGCTACTTTTTATCCAGATGCCGCAAGTAGACTACTACTTTCAGAAGCTAGTATACAACATTGTCACCAAAAGCCAATAGTAGGAGAGCTGAAAATATCGTGATATCCGTTCGATAGGACGAGTAAGCGATACCTCTCGATGAAAGCGTAATGGCTCGCGTTAGTCACTCCGCCATTGTTACGGCAAGGCCTTGGCTTACAGGCGAGTGAGCCGGTATTGTTACTAAATTGTACCTAAGTGCTGTATCGAAAGGCTCAAATTAACACTCCAGGAAAATTACTAGAGATTTTCCTTTCACATCTTATTCGTTGAGGACGATATTTTATATGGGTGTTGTAGTTTTGGTGTGAAGGGACAAAAAATGGTTTGCTAGCAGAGATTACCAAATAGTAAAGATTATTGAAATTAAAACCAACTACATATTTCAATCATAGAGGTTTCTGTTCTGTGTATTTTCTGAATTCGTAAAATACATGTTCTCAACGATATTATTTAAGTTTATAGGCCAAAATAACTGGAGGGTTATGTTTTGATTCCCAGATGTAAATTAGTTGGTACTATTTACATTTTGTTGTATAATTTACCGGGGCATTCTTTAGCGAAATATAAATAAAACGTATTAAAACAGAATAAATACTGTGATTGTTGATAGAGAATCAGTGACCGCAAATCATTTTCAGGTCACATTTTGTAAAAATAACTGGTTGTGTAATTTTAATGAGCGTTCTGTTTTAAATTACAGATAACATAATATTTGTTCGATTAAAAAGTGTGATATAAATCATTCAAATTTTATCAAAATTACAGTTAGCAAATACGTAAAAATCTGTATCAATTTTGCCCGTCCTTATTCCACTTCAATATCAAACTTAAACCGCTCATTACAAAGTCCATCAATTTAATTTAAGAATTCATCGCACGCGCATCCTGTGATGCGTTTGATTGCATCTCTGAGGATGTTAGGTATAAACTGACGTGCCTTGAATAACGATCATAGTAGTGACCGGTCTGTACTTGGTTAATTATTTTATTCTATGAGAAGCTATTAGCTATTGTTTGTTGAACGTGGTTTGGCGTTGAAATATATCGTTTGTATATTGTAGATATAAATATTGAACTGCTTTTGTATGTGGGTGTTTGAGGTTGTATGTTTACAGTTAAACGTGGCTTAAGGTAAACTTTTAGTTAGTAAAATAAGATCAAACAATTTTAAAGCATAAAAGATATCGTCCATACTGCATATTATGTTACTTCAGCTAAATATATGTTCAACTAGCTTCTGCCAGCGGTTTCAGCCGCGTCCCGTGGGAACTACGCGGCGCACCCGGATAAAAGGTAGCCTATAGCCTTCCTCGATAAATAGGCTATCTAACACTGAAATAATTTTTCAAATCGGACCAGTAATTCCTGAGATTAGCACGTTCAAACAAACAAACTCTTCAGCTTTATAATATTAAGTATAGATATATGATTCTACAACAACAAGAAAAAAATACTAAATATTGGCTACATATTTACACTGTTTTCATAACTTTAAAAACAAAAAAGCCGTACAAAAATCCTAACAAAGTAGAGCAAGTATCGAGAATAGCATCGATACAGGACAGCGAGTGACGAACGTCCGTACGTTCTATCTGGCACCGACAGCCGGCCGTCATGTGTCAGGATTATTCTCAACTCGTACGATTAGTTGTTATACGTACTGCAAATATTGAACTGGGGATTACGGATTAAATGGCGATACAAAAAGGTTTCTAATGTTTTAGCAGGGAAGTTAAAATTGGACGGATAGTGTGTAAGTCAATGTTGCTTGAGAGAGTCAATGTTGACTAATATTTTAATAAGTTCTTTAGTTTTGTAATTTTTACATTATCACCACATTATCGCATTGGGCGTAAGCCTGTAATGGTATTGTTTGGTGAGATAATAAATAAATATTTTTTTGTCTAGTACCTAACGGATAAGGTAATAGTGGTTTTTTATGGCACCGTTCATTGAAAAATAAATGGTGCAGTAAAAAACTAATTATAAGGAGTTAAAGAGACTTCTTACCAAGACGGAGTTTTAACAACTTGTAATTAAAACACACCTTTCGCCGACCTTGATGAACTTTATAAAACTTCCTGGAATTAATTTAATACATAATATTTTTCATCAAACATTCCCATTAAAAGAATAAATTTGCCGGTCTATAGGGGTTCACGCATTTATTTAGGTCGTGCTTATTCGAATTCTTTCCAACTTCAACTCTCGTCATAAAAAAGGTTGGCGTTAATTTAATTAAGAATTTTAATACTTTTCGCGAAGTCTTCTTTGAACCCGGCAAACTGTTCAGGCGGAACTGGTCGATTTTAATAAGCTAAGCTTACCTTAGCGGTCTGTTAATTTTTTTCTCGATGCCTCAAGATCCTTTGATCTGAAACGAAATTGATTTGATTTTATTGAAAACACTTCTTAGGTCGCGACTTAGCTAATTGAAAATTTTAATAAAGTAGCAATAAAGACTTTGTGAATGGTTTCCAACGATTTTGTAATCGATTGGAAGCAAATATAGTACACTCAGTGTCAAACGACCACTTTATTTACGCTTAATTTGGTTTCAGTCGATCTCAAGACGAAATTGCCAAATAAGACATGTGTTCAGACCATATAACCGAAATGTACAAAGAAGCTAATCAAGACCGCCTGTCGATATCTTAGGATTTGAATAGGCAGGAAGGGATCGACGATGTTCATTCCGATAACATCGAATAATAATCGGATCATTCGATTAATAAATTGCAATTCATTCTTCGTTTAATTGCATTTGTCAGAGCTCTAGATAAAGGTGCTTTTATAGGTGTTTTATTAATCAATTGAGAACGCTTCTTGAAATGCTAATGAAATTTTCCAATTTAGGGACGATTCAAAAGATTTCGAGGTTCTAAAGTAATTGCACAGTGGGAGGCTTACGGTGAACAATAAGCAGACAAAGGCAATGATAATGACGTAATAAATTGCGTCAAAGGATAGAATTCGAGTTTCGTAGTAAATTAAATGCAGCCAATGAACAACCTTCTAGTAGTACAATAGTGGGTCTTGACGTTGTTCTGCTAATTGGGATTTTAGTTTGAACATGGATGTTTGTGAGACAATTGAGGTGTGTGGGTGTTTGCATGTATTTAATTTGTTTGAATCGCTGAGTAGATGAGCGTTGAGGCAAAACTTACAACAGTCACAACAGTTATGTTACAATAGTCTAGAATTCACCCATATAACGTTTAGTTTGAAACCGTAACACCAGATTTAATCTACAAAAAAAGAAAAACTTAAAAACAAAACATTTTACGACGAGGTAATGAANACGTTCAAACAAACAAACTCTTCAGCTTTATAATATTAAGTATAGATATATGATTCTACAACAACAAGAAAAAAATACTAAATATTGGCTACATATTTACACTGTTTTCATAACTTTAAAAACAAAAAAGCCGTACAAAAATCCTAACAAAGTAGAGCAAGTATCGAGAATAGCATCGATACAGGACAGCGAGTGACGAACGTCCGTACGTTCTATCTGGCACCGACAGCCGGCCGTCATGTGTCAGGATTATTCTCAACTCGTACGATTAGTTGTTATACGTACTGCAAATATTGAACTGGGGATTACGGATTAAATGGCGATACAAAAAGGTTTCTAATGTTTTAGCAGGGAAGTTAAAATTGGACGGATAGTGTGTAAGTCAATGTTGCTTGAGAGAGTCAATGTTGACTAATATTTTAATAAGTTCTTTAGTTTTGTAATTTTTACATTATCACCACATTATCGCATTGGGCGTAAGCCTGTAATGGTATTGTTTGGTGAGATAATAAATAAATATTTTTTTGTCTAGTACCTAACGGATAAGGTAATAGTGGTTTTTTATGGCACCGTTCATTGAAAAATAAATGGTGCAGTAAAAAACTAATTATAAGGAGTTAAAGAGACTTCTTACCAAGACGGAGTTTTAACAACTTGTAATTAAAACACACCTTTCGCCGACCTTGATGAACTTTATAAAACTTCCTGGAATTAATTTAATACATAATATTTTTCATCAAACATTCCCATTAAAAGAATAAATTTGCCGGTCTATAGGGGTTCACGCATTTATTTAGGTCGTGCTTATTCGAATTCTTTCCAACTTCAACTCTCGTCATAAAAAAGGTTGGCGTTAATTTAATTAAGAATTTTAATACTTTTCGCGAAGTCTTCTTTGAACCCGGCAAACTGTTCAGGCGGAACTGGTCGATTTTAATAAGCTAAGCTTACCTTAGCGGTCTGTTAATTTTTTTCTCGATGCCTCAAGATCCTTTGATCTGAAACGAAATTGATTTGATTTTATTGAAAACACTTCTTAGGTCGCGACTTAGCTAATTGAAAATTTTAATAAAGTAGCAATAAAGACTTTGTGAATGGTTTCCAACGATTTTGTAATCGATTGGAAGCAAATATAGTACACTCAGTGTCAAACGACCACTTTATTTACGCTTAATTTGGTTTCAGTCGATCTCAAGACGAAATTGCCAAATAAGACATGTGTTCAGACCATATAACCGAAATGTACAAAGAAGCTAATCAAGACCGCCTGTCGATATCTTAGGATTTGAATAGGCAGGAAGGGATCGACGATGTTCATTCCGATAACATCGAATAATAATCGGATCATTCGATTAATAAATTGCAATTCATTCTTCGTTTAATTGCATTTGTCAGAGCTCTAGATAAAGGTGCTTTTATAGGTGTTTTATTAATCAATTGAGAACGCTTCTTGAAATGCTAATGAAATTTTCCAATTTAGGGACGATTCAAAAGATTTCGAGGTTCTAAAGTAATTGCACAGTGGGAGGCTTACGGTGAACAATAAGCAGACAAAGGCAATGATAATGACGTAATAAATTGCGTCAAAGGATAGAATTCGAGTTTCGTAGTAAATTAAATGCAGCCAATGAACAACCTTCTAGTAGTACAATAGTGGGTCTTGACGTTGTTCTGCTAATTGGGATTTTAGTTTGAACATGGATGTTTGTGAGACAATTGAGGTGTGTGGGTGTTTGCATGTATTTAATTTGTTTGAATCGCTGAGTAGATGAGCGTTGAGGCAAAACTTACAACAGTCACAACAGTTATGTTACAATAGTCTAGAATTCACCCATATAACGTTTAGTTTGAAACCGTAACACCAGATTTAATCTACAAAAAAAGAAAAACTTAAAAACAAAACATTTTACGACGAGGTAATGAAAGAATTTAGAAATGAAAATAATTAACAAAGCAACAAAAAGCTATGAAATTTCCAGGAACGCGTCGTTCTTGATAAGGACTCGCCGGGAAAGGACGAAAAAACTGCCATGAGTATACCAAGGCATGCTTGCAAGGTAGCCTCTGCCAAACAAATAAAGTGCTTAAGCTGTTGTAATAAGATTGGAAATCCCAGGAGGTTCTTATCACACTCTGGGCTCGGCGCCAAGTAGATGTGGAGAACGCACATTTTCGTCTGTTTTTCATACGGCTGCACGTCTGAATGGCTCTAATTTTTTGTTGTCCTTTTATATTTTCTCTAAATGCCACGTTATTTCTTGATGTGCTGTAGTTGTCTTGGGGAAAAGTTGATCTAATTCACAATGCATAAAATTAAAGCTCTCAGGTATACGGACATTCTTGTTACTTGCTTATGTTGTCAGGATTTAGTGAAAAGTTTATTGAAAGAGAATAGTATTATTACTGCCTTTGTTCTGATAAAAGTATTCCGCTTGATAAGTTTTCACATTGAGCTCCTTACGAGTTCTACAAAGGGAATTCGAGAACTTACTCAAAGAACGTTTCCTGGCAGTATCTATTATTTATTTATTTATGTCACGATACTGAAAATATTATTAATAAAGAGGAAATATTGCCGATTCGCTCCTATTTCTCATCATTCAATATCGTTTAAAACGAGAACTGTAAAAGCAATTTATTTATTCATCAGAATCACCGACACCTCTGAATACTAAACCGTTCCCTTGAATTTGCTTTAAAATGAGGTCCCATATTCATGCAGCGGATTACCCAAGTGGTGAGATTATACCAGCGGGTACATACATTATTCTGATTACAAGCACCAAACGGAATATTCCGCATTTCCCTCCCTCCCTCCTCTCGGTTTCCCACCTCGGGCTTGTCACTTGGACGTGACTAGATTCGGAACGGAATCGATTTATTGAAATTGCCAGTGGACATACATTGGGTACTTAATCTAATCAATCGGGTTCATAGTTATGTCGGTGCGACTTAATGTTCCAGGCTTGTTGCCAAAGTGTAATATTAAATTATATGGGGTTTACTTTGATTGTTTGTTGGGTTTACTATCTCCTTCGTAGGTTGAGTGGAAAGCAAATAGGTTTCGATTGCAGCTGTAGGTGCTTCACAATCTGCAGTATTAGACTCGCGTCCATGTTGTTAGTACATTTGTAAGGCTGGGGCGTTTGGGCACACACTCTAGGCCCGTGGTCGGAAATCACATTTGCACGGTGATCCCGTTTCAATTTTGATATCCGGACTTAAACACATTAGCACAGGGTTTAGCGAGAAGCATATTCTGTTCTGATGTTTGTAGTTCATGTTACTTTATTATGAAAATACTAGCTTCTGTCAACGGTTGCACCCGCTTCCCAAGGGAACTGTATGTGCCCAGAACCGACATGTTATTCTGATATGAACTATATTACTGCCAAGTTTCATCAAAATCTGTGACAGAGTATCAAAGAGACGACAGCAGGTCATATTTTACCAATTGAAAATTTACCTTCCACTATTGTGTATGGTTTTGTAAACGGAAAAATCTTAACAACAATCGTAACAAACATTACCTAAATGACAAAAACCAGCTAAATCCCGAATTGAAAGTCACAACACTAGAATATCGATTCCTTCATGAACGTTGTTTATCGTAAGGCGCGGCGATGCCAAGGTCGGAGGTATTGTTGCCGAATTGATGAGAATCGTATCGATCAAGTACGTCACTAGCGAGTTATGTTTCACCGAATGTATCGTTAAATCCGTTTTAATGGTTGCCGGTGACTATTTGTTCTTTTTTTTAGTTTTTATGGCGGGGTGTTGTTTTATTGGCGCAATTAAATTGTTTGAAGTAACGAGCAATTTTGTTTTGTAGAATTTGGGGAAAACAGTTTGAGGATTCTAAATGGTGTTTGCACAATACAGATAACCTAAAATAACAATCGATTCTACGCATTAGTTAAGTCTTGTCATGGATTAAATCATATTTTATTATGCGCCATGTCACCTGTCTCCGCAATAAATCTCCAAACAAACTGTCGCTAATGACTGAACATTGTATTTAGCTACTTCCCCAATTAATAATTCACAGCGCGTTGCTTCCACTTATAATAATTAATTAACTACAAAGCTCATCTAATTATCAATGTGGTACCAAATCCATTATTCATGAGTCCAAACAATCTTCACAGAAAAACGTTGAGAAGAAATCGTGCGTAACAAAATGAAAGAATGAACGAACAAAGAAAGCATTGGAGAGGCTCTCTTCGATATTAAAAAAGAAACAAAGCGCTCGGTGTCCATAAAAGCTGTTCTCTAGATGTGTCGCCACAGGAATGCACACAGAATTAATTATCTTTTCCGTTGCCATTTCCTTTGTGGTAGCTGTTCCGATGGACTTCACCAGTTTACCCAGTAAAAGGTTAGATAGTGTCACGTTGGGAGTTTTTTGCACTTTTTTGTTGTTCCGTTTCGAGTTTCATGCGGGAATTAAAAAACTTTTTTATCATGACCTTTTCACTATGAATGAACGTGCCCGCATCGTTTTTGTTTTTCGTGCTGTTTATTGTTGTTTCTAGTATGATTTTGTTTTGTTTCTTTGCGTTTAGACTGAGGATGTATCCAATTTGTTTGTAGATGCGGTTGGTTGGGTTTGTACGCCCCCCCTAGTTTGTATCAGATAAAGATAAAAGTCATTTATTCAAACTAGGCTGAATATCAGCACTATTTGAAGGTCAATTTTACAAAAGACAGCCCCCAAAACGCCCACCCTTCCTATGTGTTTTTGCTGGGAAGATGACGGAATGATAAATGTATGAACTACTAATAATTTGATCAACTATTACTTAACCCGTCAATATGTGGGAGATACTTAAATTTAAATTTTAAGAGTATATTTTTCAGCATCGTATCTAGTAAATTTTTAATAAATAACTAATAAATAAATTTGAAGCGAAAGCTTTTTGCAAATACACACATATTCTAAGAAGCCCTTTGTAAACGTCTACCTTTTACATATGATAGGTAAGCTACCACATGTGGTATACTTCATATGAAACGCGATCGATGATCAATTAGCGAGCAAGGTTTGTACCCGTTTTGTTGCGGCAACTTTAAGGGTATTATATTATTTTAATTAAAACTTCGCGCACATTGCTATTAACGTATTAACGTAGCTTGGAACATGTTATTATCGTAATGGAATATGTTGTTAGAAAAAAGGTTGTATATTTTTTTGCCGCGTGGATAATCTTTATCTACATCAATACTTAAAAATAATTACATATAGGTACAGACAACAGCAGGTCACGACACCCCAATCTGTCAAATTTTACCTGTCAAAAATTAACCTACCTCTATTGTGATAAGGTTGAAAATCTATTGCAGAAATTTGACAGATTGTGGTAACTTGATGTGCTGTCGTATGTACTTGAACATAAACCAGTATAATAATTTTCCACCTACATAGGTATATTCAAGTCGTTTATTAAAATAAACAGCTGTCGTCATACCCTATTTCCTGCGTAAGCTCATACAAATCTTTTGAAAGTAAAATTCGTATTTAAATAGTGATTGACAGGTTAAGTCGGGATCATACCCCTATCAATCAATTGATGTGACAGACATTTTTGAAAGATAGAAAGATGAAGTAAAATCAATTGTAAATTCTACTGTCTATTTGAATAATATCATTCACATCTATACTAATATTATAAAGCTGAAGAGTTTGTTTGTTTGTTTGAACGCGCTAATCTCAGGAACTACTGGTCCGATTTGAAAAATTCTTTCAGTGTTAGATAGCCCATTTATCGAGGAAGGTTATAGGCTACTTTTTATTTTACCGTTTGCGCGCAGTAGTTTTCACGGGAAAGCGGTTGTAACCGCTGGCGGAAGCTAGTATTTTTAACCGACTTCAACAAAAAGGAGGAGGTTCTCAATTCGGCCGGTATGTTTTTTTTTTTTTTTTTTTTTTTTCTGATGTACACCGATTACTCCGAGGTTCTGAACCGATTTACGTAATTCTTTTTTTGTTTGATACGGAATAGCTTCGAATTGGTCCCATAAAAATTTTATCCAGGTGGGCCCGTTAGTTTTCATTTTAGGAGCAATTTTCTAAAAAAAAACGTGTAAATTTTACGTGGGATGACTTGATAACAGGCCGGTGAGGCCTGTTATCAAGTCATCCACGTAAAATTTTACATACTGATAAAAACGCAAGACTAAACTAAAAAGTATAAAAAAAAAATAACTACGTTAAAAAAAACCGACTTCAAAACTAAAAAGTAAAAAATAAAAAGTTTATTAAAATAATAGGTTTGATGTCGGTGCCTAGTTACTACGAAAGTATTATATTGACTGGCACCGACATCAAACCTATTATTTTAATAAACTTTTTATTTTTTACTTTTTAGTTTTGAAGTCGGTTTTTTATATAATGGAGTCGTCAACACATGTCTGGCTAGCAACAGTGCAGAGTAAGGGTTATCTTGGGCTGTCGATTTTTTTGTTTCCATATACTTAACTGACAAAACATTACTACATTAAGAATAATAATTTAATGTTAAATTACATTTTTTTTAAAATCACTTCTTAAATCCCTTACGAAAAATAATATACGAGCTGACCTGTAAATTATACACCTGAACTAAAATCAGCCTGTATACGGCCACCATCAATCTAATGTGGCAGTTGCGGCCAGGCTAGAGCCCTACAGGGTCCTATAGCTTCACATGGCTTGCTATAGCCGCGTATAGCACCTATAGCGTTGTGTGCCGCTGTGGTTTGCGGAGGCCTGCGTTCTGCAGTGGATATTTGCGTAATTACGTAACGCTTCGACTGTGTCCTAGCTAAACAATGCGTTTATTTTGTGCGTTTAATTTTGGTGGTAGGTACCACCTCTCTTTGAGCCTACTAGAAGAGTCAAAATAATATTGGTTTGAGTTTTTACAGGGGTTGAGCCTGACTGTAGTTAATTATTACATTTTTTTTGGTAGGTAGATGCCTATCATGGATGGGTGGGATGGGCTAGGTCGAGAGATTGGGAAATGTGGAAGCAGGATAGGAAGGCCTTTGCCCAGCAGTGAGGTATGATCGTCCGTCGTGGGACTAATCGTCTAAAAGCTTATGTCAGGCTAACATGTACCTAAATAGAATATTGACAATGCGTTGAAAAAATAAAGTTCTACTTAATAGTGAAGTCATATAACAAAAAAATTAAAAAATAAAAGTAATACGACAGGATTACCTTTGTATTAAAATACACCAATATTGTATTAATACCTGTACGTATACATGCACTGCCATAAAACAATACGATACATGGAATTCCACCGTGAACGGCGCGAAGGCTTTATTTATTGTTTATTTATTCAGGCCATGAAACATGTGACTCTAACAAATTGTGGGACATCAACTGCTATGAAAATTCCTAGAACAACATTGAAAATTCGACATTATTATCTATTAAAAGCTCTCTCGCAAGCCAGGTTAAAGTTGTTTAGTGGTGGATTTCTTTAACCGATCTAAAACAACGGATGGATCGATTATAGAAATTCAACACAACATACTTCTTATACAATATGGTAAGTCATGGTGGCCTAGTGGGTAAAGCACCAACTTCTCAAGTATGAGTGTGTGGATTCGATTCTAGGTCAGGCAAGTACAGACGACAGCAGGTCAACGTATACGAATCTGTCAAATTTTACCAATCAAATGTTAACCTACCGCCATTGCGATAAGGTTGAAAATCTATTGCAGAAATTTGACAGATTGTGGTAACTTGATGTGCTGTCGTCTGTACCAATGCAATGTTTCTAAGTTTGTACATCTACGTACTTTCTAAGTATGTCTTAAACACCAATGGCTTATAAAAGGTGAAGGAAAATATCTTGAGGAAACCTGGACTATAAAGTCTGAAATCACCAACCCGCATTGAGCAAGCGTGGTGATTAATGCTCAATCCTTCTCTGTGTGAGAGGAGGCCTGTGCCCAGCAGTGGGACGATAAAAATGCAAATAAAAAAAACAATATGACGTGATTATGGTTTTGTAGCATTCAAGCCATTTCAAATTCTATCCCGACTTGTCAAAATGTTTTGGAGAGAACAACAAAATAATTGTATGTATCTGCTTACATTTACCGGCGTCCCGTGGCGTGGGAACAACTTCGTGTATCTGGATAAAAAGCTTATAAATCTATCATCGATAAGTACTATCTAACACTGAACGAATTTTTCAAATCGGTCCAGTAGCTACGGAAATAAGCGGGTTCAAGCAATCAAACAAACAGACACTAGTTTTAATATAGATAAACAGTAATCTATACTAATATTATAAAGCTGAAGAGTTTGTTAGTTTGAACTCGCTAATCTCAGGAACTACAGGTCCGATTTGAAAAATTATTTCAGTGTTAGATAGCCCATTTATCGAGGAAGGCTATAGGCTACTTTTTATCCANTAATATAGATAAACAGTAATCTATACTAATATTATAAAGCTGAAGAGTTTGTTAGTTTGAACTCGCTAATCTCAGGAACTACAGGTCCGATTTGAAAAATTATTTCAGTGTTAGATAGCCCATTTATTGAGGAAGGCTATAGGCTACTTTTTATCCGGGTGCGCCGAGTAGTTCCCACGGGACGCGGGTGAAACCTAAAAGCTAGTAGTACATATTTCTGAGTATTTAGCTTTCATTATGTGTATAACATACATAATCTTCTGACACAATATAAGTCTCATTCATAAACTGTGTTTCCGAGAAGGATACGAGGTACGGATGAGGATTAATTCGCGTACCATTTTCCAAGAATTTCAGTTGAAATCGCTTATTAATGTATGATAGTCCATTTTGTTAAAACGTTTGCTGAAACTTACTGAAGTGGGATTTCGAATTATTGTTGAATGGTAATGTTATTACAAGAAACAAGAGTTCGATATGAACAGTGAAATATTGTATGTATTTACTTAACACAAAAACGGTGATCGTTGACTATGTAGGTGCTACAATTAGCTACGTACTACCTATATGTGATTAGATGCACTGATTTTAAAGATTAAATGACACTTGTAATCGTCAACAAGGCAAGGGGGCCATTTGACAATCCTACTTCCTGCGAATTCCACTATCTACTAATATTATAAATGCATAAAAATGAGGATGTATGTTTGTTTGGGCCTGGACGCTATGGACTCCCAGGCCCTCCCCACTCAGGCGAGGTCGGAGTGCCGCTGGGTATTTTTAGTGGGTATACCGGGAACAAATATACCGGGGAGTCCCACATACCCCTCTCCCGTCCCCCGACGGGAAGGGGATGCGTAATTGTCATTTTTTCCCAGCGACAAAGAAGCTATTGTATAACTAACTAAGTTAAAAGAAAGAATCAAAAGGACAATCTGAGAAGATAGAACCCAGTAGTCAATGCTTTAGGAAGTTCCCAATAATTCTTATCAAAATGGGTCACGTAATAATCTATGCATGCCTGTATCAATGAAAATAAATCAATAAACGTAACTGGCAACGCAGGAGTGCTCCAATAGCGTCGGTCGACGTCAATCATATGCTGACGTCATCAATTACCTTAACGTTCCACGGAGGATTTAAATTGAGTGTTACTGCTCTGTGGTTCCGTGAATAACTGCGTATGAAATGATTTTTGCTCGTAAATAATAGAGGTAGGGTTTTGGTTATACTTTGTATTATAAAGCTGTAAGTTTGATTGGACGCGCTAATCTCTGGATTAACTAGACCGATTTGAACATGCCCACTGCGACATACACAAACACATGAATATGCTTTCCTCATAATCTTGGAGACACCATCTTCCCTCTTGCAGTCTATTCTGCAGTATTCCTTCTCCCTGCACTTAATCTGACGTCAAAGCATGCAGCTCTTGAATGCGTTACGTTCAATATACGGCGATAAACGACGCCATATGTCACGTTAGCTAAGAGTTATCGATGTGCGGAACGGAACGTCTTAGTGAACGGCTACTTAGTCCGTGTCCTGGCTATCTCCTGCGGTTCATGAGCTCCTGGTACCTCGGTGGAGATGAATAATTTGTTTGTTGTTGTTGGGATAACTCATAAATGTTATTTGTCTTTACCATATCAAAATAAACTTTTCTTGATTTTCTAATTTTAGATGTAATTTTTAGTTTGACTTTGTATGGGCTGACCGTTTTAGGTGCAGTTGACAGTTGTAGAACAAATAAGTCAGTTATCCTTGACAACTGACAGCTGTCAATTGTACAAAAGACCCGGTGCCACTATACTTTTTAAGTCATTCGTACTTAAGTATTCTCCAGACGACCCACGTTTATTTCACGAATAAACTACTGGTCGGATTTTGATTAAACTTGGCGGTAATATAGCTTGTATATCAGAATAACATATAGGCTAATTATTTCCTCGGGAAGAAGGCAACCGCTGGTGGAAGTTAGTACGTATATATAAAAGAGAAAATATTAGTAGACAAACTTTGCGTATCGTGATCGCGAGTACACTTTAACCATATATCTCTTCGATAATTGTGTAATAATGCGCACGATACTATAGAACAACAGATTATTTGCATTACAGCTTTACGACTCACATTTACAACCACTTTGTATTTGCTACTTTACCCTGATAGAGATTCTTCATGCAAATTGCTTAAAGAATTTATTGTACTGAAGTCTTGTTGGATTGAAATTCTTGTCACGCAGTGTAAACATAGCCTTACTTTCTGTTTTTATTGAAATGATTTAGTTAGTGCTAATATTGCTGTGAAAATGTTTAGATTTGTATCTACACTTCTATGCTAATATTATAAAGTTGAAATGTTTGTTCGCACCTTCGGTGCAACAAAGTCACAATAGTTCTTATACAGCAGAAGAAATACAAAAAAAAATCGCATCTTTTTGCTCATTTCTGGGTAACTATATTTGTAGTAGGTTTGAAATCTAATGATGGAAAGATTTCAATCCTATTATAAATAGTTATTAACATGCGATTTTCTTTTTGTATTTCTTCTGCTGTAAAATATAGAAATGAGCTATTGTGACTTTGTTGCACCGAAGGTGCGGTTTATTTGATTACTTGAACGTGCTAATCTCAGGGATATGAGTCTGATTTGAAACATCTTTTCGGTGACCATTTATTTTAAAAGGCTATAGAATGCTTTTGCACGAAGTTATTACTACGAAAAGTAGATAAAACCGCTAGCTAGTACAGAGGCCAGCACATTATCATACCTCAATCAAATTTCTTCAATGGATTTTCAACCTTATCACAAGAAGTGGAAGGTTGATGTTCGATTGGTAAAATTTGACAGTTTCGGATCGTCTGTTGTCGTCTGTACATTTAAATATAGGTAAGGTTTTAACTAAACGATCTTGCTATTCCATCAGATAGGAATTATTACATACTTCTCTGTCCCAGATTTCTTTAGCCTAAGTATAAATCAACTTAGCTGTGTTTACCACGTTACGCGTTTTAATTTTTAAACACTCCACATCGACTCACTAACCACGCCACTAGGTTCTGAACTTCCTACTTTGCATGCGAAGTGAAAGTGACTGTGAAAATCCATGTTTGAAAAAACCGGCCAAGTGCGAGTCGGACTCGCACACGAAGGGTTCCGTTCCAATATCTATGAAAAATAAACGTACTTATTACCTACAATTAGCCAAAACACAAATATATGAATAACAAAGTTATAATTTGCGGTTACTGAAAAAGAGCTATATCTCAAAAACCACTAACTGTATCTTGTTCAAACCAATTTTGGTTAGTAGTTTTTATTGAGATCTATAACATATATTTTTTTCAGATTTTTCACTTTGGTAGTTTAGAAATTACAGGGGGGGGGACACACATTTTGGCACTTTGGGAATGTCTTACTCTAAAATGATTGACTTTAGGAAAAAATGGTTTTAGAAACCTCAATCTCATTTTTAAAGACCTATCTATAGACACCCCACAAGTATAGATTAGATGAAAAATTTTTTTTTTAGTTTCAGTTCCATGTATGGGGAGCCCCCTCTAATATTATTATTTTTTTATTTTTTCATAAGAATCGTAAAGCGGTCAATGAAATACATCTACCTACCAAGTTTTAACTGTGTAGTCCTAATAGTTTCGGAATAAAGTGGCTGTGACATACAGACAGACAGACAGACAGACAGACAGACATGACGAATCTATAAGGGTTCCGTTTTTTGCCATTCGGCTACGGAACCCTAAAAATATATACGAGGGGCGTAGTTGCACCACGCAACTATAGCAAACTTCTTCGTATCGAGTGAGCTGCAGGTTTAATCACCTACCAAGCCCTAGTGTCAGAGTTTCCTCAAATCCGCCTGATGGCCTCTGACGTGGAATTGTAACAACGACTGCTACTTAGCAGCATTCGGGGATGCCCGCTTTACGTGACTTCCCAGACACGAAAGTGTAACACCGCCAACTTCCAGACTCCGGGCTGCTTTGTGTAAGTTTATAAAACCCACAAAGTGATTTCGGGAGTTGAACCCGAGGTCTAGTGCCCAGTAGTCGCACTATGCGACTACTAGCCCAACGAAGCAGTTACTATAGCAATAACCAGCCAGCTGCTATACCTTCAAATCGGCAATTACATGGTGCAACCCACCTTAAACTTATCATGGACTAACTTTGTGAAGTTTCAATATCTTCTCTCACTCTGATCTGTTCTAGTCAAACGGTCATTTAAAAAAAGAACTACACTTAAATTACAAACGGTCTGACACCCAGTTAACACGTCCATCGATCACAGACGGTGTTGTTTTTAATTAGCCATCCCTGTCTGATGTGGTGTCAAGACATCGTTCCATCTCTTTCTTACAGGGCACTGTTGTGGCTAATTGGTTGTACAGGGATGTCTAGTAAACAATGGATGAGTTTTATATTTTTTACGCGTTATCCTTCTTGAGTGATGGGTTCTAATTTTGTTGATAAAAATAAAAGTCTAGAAAATGTCCTTAATGAAGTCTTATTTCGGAATGTCTCCTAGGGTTTGTGAGTCCGTGACGTCGGTTTGTAGTTCTACTTCGAAACTTCAAACTCAAGAGTCTTTCTACGACCGGTATTTTTTTTATGTCCCCACACGTTATATTACGATAGGTATATTAAATATATTTCGTAAATAATTATTTACAAGTTTTTTACTAGTTTCTAATGATCATCATTTTTGTTACAGGTACGTTGAGAATATTGCTGTATGTAAGGTGTACAAGGGTCATTCTATTATGGGTATGTAAACAAGGTTTCGAAACTGAAATCCAAAATAAAAACTGAATTTGAAAGGTAAGGTATCATAAATAGTAAGAAATATACAAAATGCGAATAAAAATATACCTCTTAGAGATAAATGAATATAGGTACGTATTTATACCCGTATTTTACACGATATTCCATAAAATATCGAATACAGATTTCAAATTAAAATAAAATACGCTGCGTTATAATTATTTTTCATATAAATCCTCTCAATACATTCGCCATGTTTATAGTAATATCCTCACAAAGCCGTATAGGATCGGGTAAAATGAAATATTAACAGAAAACAGAAGATTCATAAATTGTGGAGCGCGACGAAAGGTATTCCTCAGGGAGACAACTATTCTGAACTAGTCAACTTTGCCCAACAACTAAAAGAACAAGTTTCTATATAAAATCTCAAGAGTATTGATTACGTGTAGCAAATTAATAGACTTTAAGAAAGATGTAGTGCCATTTTCTCTAATACACACAGCTAAACAAACTGAGTGAAGAGAATCTTAATAATTTATCTCAAGAAAAATCTTCAAGAGATTGGATACAGTAACGGCGCAAACTTAAATTTCATCTCGAACCTTCTAGATGTAATAAATTCCCTTATCCTTCATAAAAGGACGGTTGATTTTCAAAAGCTTTATATTTGATCAAGCCAACTTTCCACATCCTTCCTTTAATTTTCTGTAAACCTCCTCGGTGTATTGGCGTTTTGACAAGTCGCCTCGAGCAAGCGATGTACCAGAGCCAATTTATTAGGTCAATGTCCCACTTATGAACCGCCATACTATATTAATCCTATGGAATTTCACAAACTAGTGTCCTGACACAATTTTGACGAAGTTAGACTGCAGCCGTTGGCTTTTTTTTCGAGTCATGTAGTCAAGCGAGAGCTTTTTGGATGAAACTTTTTCCGATTCGTACCTTTTTGGAGCGGGTCTTTTTGGCGCGCCAGTTCGTTAGTGAGTGAATAATGTCGTCTATGGTTTCTATTGAACAGAGTCGATAGTAATTAAGAAAGATTATAACTATTTTAGTCTCAAGAAGTGTATGAAGTTATTGATGAATATTCTTCGAATGCACCTATTAAAGTTTAGTTTCGTATTCGAGACGGTTTCATAATATTGCACCACCGGTTCTGCAAATATGGCAACGTAAACATCAAATACATTTAAAGTTAGATTGAAAGTGTACGTAAGCTTGGGATCGTTCGGAATATTGATTACAGCAGTAATAGATTCAGAATTGCGTCCATTCATGCGACTTCATGCTGCTATGGATTTTATAACGCGACGAACATTTTATGATGAAATTATTTCTCGATGCAGAAAACTAATTTTATTTGTCCTAAATTCTGAAGATAACTGAAACTTCCTCTCCTATTTTTGATAGACTTGGTAAAAGAAAATACTGCGTGATATTGTGATAAAAATATATTGGAAAACGTAAACGGCGGAATAAATAGACAGTATTTAAGACTGCGGACAAAAGACGACGCTTTTAAAAAGAAATTATTCGATTGCGTTCCATTACATTCTAACACTCAATTTGCACGTTTGCAATGTCTTTACACGTTAAATTGCCGAGATAATATTGTCATAAAAAACAATTGTTATCCTTTTGTTTAAGTACATACAACTAAATTTAACCGTTCTGTCAGACAAACATTAACATTCTTCTGAGTAATACAAAACGGTTCAACCATTCCTTGGCTTCACTCGTCATTAAAAGAACAACACCGTACATGCAAATGAATTATATCGCCGATCAAGATAACGGCTCCGGTTCTAAGTATTAGTTCCAACAAATGAGATTCTAGGCATGTGTTCACGAGAACTAACTTTAAAAAGAAATTGCGAGAAGTGGAGAATCGTATTTAGCGATATGGTCTTGTTTTATTGTTATTCAAATAATCTGCTGTTAATTAAGTTTATTATTTAATAGATTTTCTGTTTTGTCTTCATCGCTTGTTCAACCTAATGCGTTTTGCATTTGTGGTATAATAACATAATGTGTACTTAACTATGAGTTGAACATCACAATAGGTGCTCACGCCAGACCTTGTCTAAGACAAAGCTCTGTAGTAACCTAGGATTAGCTAATAGAAAGGAATGCTTGCAATGTGAGGGGTCGTCAGCCAGGTTTCAATAATTTGCGGCCGGTCGCCTCGATATCCGCGGAATGCAATATCGGCGGTCGGTGCTTCGGTACATTCAAAATATCGAATATCGCAGCGTGACTGTCACTACAAGCGGCCATCTTTTATTTTTAGAATCGACGCGCTTTTTGAATTTCGAATGTTTGTGCTCGAAATTTGAAAGAAATTGAATTCTTCATTAAATTGCTGGTTATATTATAATATTTATGCACAGATTAATAAACTAATAAAAGAAGTTTAACTCGTTAAATAAAGACTGAGCAAAAATATTGCAACTACATTTTGCCTGTTCTAAGTAATTAATTTTAACGATGAGTATCTAATTAATAATTATTTATTTTTAATAACTGGTTAGCATGTTACACGTCGAAATTAGTGTGTAATTATACTATGATCGCGTATCTAAGATTACCTATTCGATTCATCATTTAAGTCATCAATCAATCAATATAATGTTTATAAAACTCTTCTGTTACTGAGTGACTGACGGACAACGCTCAGCCGATACTGCTGAGCGTAGAAAGTTGAATGTTTTTAGAGGGAGTGTAGGGGAGCAATAAGAGAGAATTTTTGAAAATTCAATTTTTAAGGGATGAAAGAAAATTCGAGCGTGCAAAGCCGGGGGCAACACCTGGTATCCAATAAATAAAGATACGTATAAGATCGTGTTTTTAATTAAAAGTTATGCATAAGACATCTAATTATCTCAGAAAAGTGATTGTAATAGAGAAGAGACCAAGATAGCCATGTCTTTCAGTCCAATGCTTTTATAACCTGCCAGTGCTAACAATGACATTCCTGCACAATACATTATGACAATTGAAAGTGCAGTCCGCTAAACCAAACATGCAACGCGATTACGATTCAGCTGTTATGTTATAATCGAGATGAGAATCGAGTACATTAATCGAGTACGTCAACGGATCGTTATAATCAATCAGTTTTTGTTAGAATTATTACGTTTGCGTGAGCATCGCGTCTTAGTTTCAATGTTTTAATTAGGAGATTGACCCAGAATAATGTTTTGATTGGACTTTTTTCAGTTTTGATGAAAATTTAATTGTATACTTACTTCATGCAATATGATGAACGACCGTTGGTGAAGATATTCATTATATCAAATTGTCTTTATTTTTATGTATGACGAATGACGTAATATAGTTAAGTATTTCGTACCTGTATAAAACGTAAATGCCATTGCAAGCGATAAATAAGATTAATAATATTATGTGAAATTTTCTTTGAAAGCGAAGAGGAATTCGGTATTTCCTGTATATAACTAGTGATAGTCTAGCCAGTGATAGTCCATACATGACTACGACCACACCATGGATAAGCAAAAATAATGATCGTAGAATAGTGTATATGTCGCAGCCAACTAGTTGAATTAGCCAGCCAATTGGGCGCCTAGGCGGTTAATAAAACGTCGACATCCAACTGTACGCCTAGGCCGATAGTTGATTGAACTAGAATCATTCAACGTTTAACAACTTGGCTTATTGAAAATCAGCCCTTTTAAAATGACTAAATTCCATCCCGCCAAGTATATGTCGCTGTCTGTTCGTATAATCCGCCGTATTACATTACGGCCAGCCGATATCAAAAATAGGGCCGTTATGATTTTCTTACTTCAGTAACCATAAAGTTCGAAATTGTCGAAATGGCAGAAACGAATTGTGGTAAATCCGACTTCACGCAGTCTTGTCTGCCCTACCCCTAGAGTGTAATTCAAAATCGCGTAGGCGCGGAGGGGCGAGGCGGGCCGCGAGTTGAGGAGCAGGTGGTTGTAACACTCGCCAC
>NWSH02000517.1:14066673-14102407 GCA_002382865.2 Heliothis virescens
AGCGGAAACGCAAGAAAAAAAATTAAATCTAAACCTGCTTCTTTACAAAAAGTAATGATATCCCACCAAAAACATAAATGTAAAAAAGGAAAGCCAAGTTCAATACAAAACCTATGCTTGGTTGTGGGCTTCGCCGCAAAAAGAATGGAGATCTAAATGAGTACCAAGTTCTGTACAAAATCCAAATATGTATTTATAGGAACAAGATATGACTTGGCCAGTTTTTATCAGGATTAAAAAAATGTTTTATATATATTTTATTAATAACTGAGGTAATGAAAACTGGCCAAGTCAAATCTTGTTCCTATAAATACATATTTGGATTTTGTACAGAACTTGGTACTCATTTAGATCTCCATTCTTTTTGCGGGGAAGCCCATAACCAGGCATAGGTCTTATATTGAACTTGGCTTTCCTTTTTTACATTTATGTTTTTGGTGGGTCATCTTTTCTTATGAGTTTCCCCATACACATACGAAAATAAATTTAAATATGTTGGTTACAGTGTATTGTTACTTTAACTAAGTGTAAGTAAATTGTTTTATTAATCAAAATTATAAACGCCAATATTATATACGCCATCTTGACTTCTCCTCTATTTACTATGCCCTGTTCATAGACAATATTTATTTTGTTCTTTATTCCTTTTGTTAAAGGATTGACCCGACCCGTTGTATCTAACAAAAAAATATCTACAAATTATTGTATTCTTACTGTCATATGTTTTTGCTGTACCTGTGCTACAAAGTTCAGAGGTTACTTGTATCATATTACATTCAAATATTCGCGAATTCTGGCATTAAATGTCGACTTGAATGATAGTCACAATATCGTAAGTAGATAATTGCCTCACAATAAAATTATTGTATGCAATAGTTGCTCAATAGAATCAAGAATTAGTCCCTCTTGATAAAAACTTTTTCAGTTTTTTACCATTTGTGTAATTTGCTTGCCAATACCCAGTTCGTTGTCAGTGTTGCCCAATACCTTTGTTACAATATTCCCATAGTTTATGTAAAATGTGGGACCGATACGGTGACTGTCATTAGGCTATTTACCTTTCTAAAGCTATACTTAAGTGTGGTCTGATGATGAATGATGACAGTTCATGGATACAGTAGCGTAGATTGTTTGTTGTACGTACTTGGTACTTTAGATTTTCTTTATTTTATGATTTTTTTTTTTGTTCCTGTTTTTTGTTTTTTTTTAATAAGGATACGTTTTAATCAATAATATATACAATCTACATATATACAAACTTAAATTACTAAATTAAAATTAATAAAATATAAACAAATTAAAATTAGGTATCAAAAAACTCATCCGCATCGCTGTCAGCGGGGATCGTGCCCAAAAGGCTGGCCGCATTGCCACGCTGAATGGCAATGCAAATTCTTTGACCGAAGTATAGGCCAGCCCTTTGGTCACGAGTGGACTCCACTAATCGTCTGCTTATTTCTCTAAAAAGACCATGGGCACTTGGGCCCCATGGTCCCAATGTTTCGACCCCAAACGGCTCAAACATGCAATTACCGGTTAGGTTTACATATTTGCGCCGTTTGAGGTTTTCAGCATTCATTTTTATGAATAGTATTGAAAGTTAACAAATAGAATTGTTCAGTATTTAGAACTATCTAACCACAGTTCAATAACTCTCAAAACTGACTACATTAACGAATTGTCAGGTAGAAACTTTTATAAAAGAAGCCAGGATCCATTATAATAATAGCGATCACATTGAAAAAACCTGGACCCCATTAAAGTAAGAGCAGATATCAAATGTCAAAGCAAAAGAATAATTAATTAACGTCTTTTGTAAATGTAAACAACACTTTGTGGAAACAAGATAGCTTGCTTTGTCGTACTCTAGCGTGGTTGTGTCCTTTTTAATTTTAATAACATCGGCCTTTATGAGGGATGGCGGTTATAACCTTTATTGTATGCACGTGAAACATTGAGGGTTAATGCAGCTTTCTGTTAATGAGTTTCGAAGCAGGGAGGTAGTGTCAGCGGGAATTTATTACATGCAAACTTGAGTTATTTTTGGATTATTATCTTCGTTTCTGTATAGAAGGCTTGTGCCCTGAAGTGGCACAGTAAAAAGGCTCTAAACAAAGGAAATTTATTAATTGAAAAATATTTTAAAAACTCGATATCGAGTGAATTTATTAGGTACTTCCGCCAGCGGTTTCACCCGCTTTCCCGTGGGAACTACTGCGCGTACCCGGATAAAAAGTAGCCTATAGCCTTCCTCGATAAATGGGCTATCTAACACTGAAAGAATTTTTCAAATCGGACCAGTAGTTTCTGAGATTAGCGCGTTCAAACAAACAAACATACAAACAAACAAACAAACTCTTCAGCTTTATAATATTAGTATAGATAAATTTTTGGAAGTTGCAAGGAGGTAAATTACTTATTATTATATTACGACTGGTTTTATTTGTGATCACTATCAAAACAAGTCGCTGCCGTTTCATCCTTAGGTATGTCTCAGAATATATGATTTTACAGTAAATTCTTGTTTTAATGCTTCCGATAAATCTAACTACCACCTTGACCTGATAATGTAAAACAAGTATAAACAAACAAGCAATAAAGATTTATGAATGCAATCAATGTGGTTGCAATTAGTAATTTTTAATCATAACAAGTTATTTACAACTTCTTCAATCTCGTTAATATATGAAACGTGACTGACGAGGAAACGAGAGGTCATTGATAAGGGCATACTATCTAAGACAAGACAGAAAATATTTTTATTTATTGACTAGCTTCTGCCCGCGACTTCGTACGCGGATCCTGTTGCTTATGCAAGTGGCAATGGTGTAGTCAAAATCAAAGATCTGGAACTTTTCTCGGGGACGTGGAAACAACGGGATGCGCGAGACGAATCGAGACGTCCAGACCTTTAATTTTTGTATCTTGATAGGAAATGCCCATCAGACTCAACAACTTTTCCTAAGACGTCATTTCTATATGTGTTATGGTTTAAGTTACGAAGCATGGTGAGCTGTTGCATCGATATGTCTTATGTCCTTCCTTCTCTCAGTTCTTAGCTACCTCTCTACCAATTTTCAGCTTAATCGGTTCAGCCGTTCTTGAGTTATTAATTATGATGTCCTAGTACTTGGTGAGCAGTTGCGTCGGGAGATTGGAATACTTATATTAGTTATGCGGTCCTGGTACATGGTGAGCAGTTCTTGAGTTATAAATTATGATGTCCTGGTACTTGGTGAGCAGTTGCGTTGGGAGATTGGAATACTTATATAGGTTATGCGGTCCTGGTACATGGCGAGCAGTTTCATCGAGATCCTGTGATTATGCGGTCCTGATACATGGCGAGCAGTTGCATCGAGATCCCGTGATTATGCGGTCCAGGTACATGGTGAGCAGTTGCATCGAAATCCCGTGATTATGCGGTCCTGGTACATGGCGAGCAGTTGCATCGAGATCCCGTGATTATGCGGTCCTGGTACATGGTGAGCAGTTGCATCGAGATCCCGTGATTATGCGGTCCTGGTACATACCTTACATACATACTCGATGCAACAGCATTTATTTTACAAAATGCGGCCGCGACGAAAAGTAAAGTACCAGGACTGCATAAATCTGAAAAAAAAATGTTTTTCCCTGTTTTCCTGCTATCTTTTTTTTTTTAATCCTATTTTCTCATCGTTTAAACCTTCCCTCGATCTGTACAAACATTTTAAGACCAAAATAAGCCCGATCGGTCCAGCCGTTCTCGAGTTTTAGCGAGACTAACGAACAGCAATTGATTTTTATATATATAGATAGATAGATAGATGATCATAACTTTATAGGTACAGACGAAAGCAGTTCAACGTAATGTCGCGGGACAAATTGCATATTTATTGCACTATGAAACCGACTACTATTATTTTATACCAATGATTAATGTTTGTGAAGTAAAATATAGAAGACTTAACATGAATAGCTTTCAAACATTCACTTTTTCAGCAAAAGAAAAGAAACACGGCATTTCACGAAGAAATTGTCACTTACAAATTGCAGAAATTACTTAATGACCGTGAATGATTTATCGTGCAAGGCGTCAAAGATTGAGTCACAAATCAGTCATCGAGATCGTTTCGATGCAAAAAGAATTGATCATGCACACAATGCAATTGTAATATAAAACTACAAAGTACAGACAACAGTAGGTCACGGTACCCGTATCTGTCAAAATTTACCAATCGAACATTAACCTTCCACTAATGTGATAAGGTTGAAAATCTATTGCAGAAATTTGACAGATTGTGGTAACTTGATGTAGGTACTGTCTGTACTTAAAATCTGATTATTTTGCTTTTCTCGTAGATATTTATTTTATCACAGCCCAACAAAGAACATTCCACTTCAAAGCTCTCAGTACCAACTCTGTCACTTTCACTCTTTATTTCATTACTTCAATCACCCCTTTCCCAGCTATCGCGGAGCTCAAGTGATATTTATTTTAATTTATTCTGCAGAAACAACTATGCAGAGTTCATTATTACAAGTCTGCAGCCACTTGCAGTCGGGGTAACAAAATGGTGGATCTGCTCTCAATACAGACAGCCGTTAATATTCATAATGGAGCAAGAGCCAGTGGCTGCCAGACCTTCGTGATTTTATAAAAGCTGAAATTTCTCCCATACGTGCCTCTAGTATAGGTACCTACAGTCCCCAAACATGATACCTGGGTAGTGGTGGCTTTGGCAGATAACGGGTAACAAAGGTGTACAAAATTCCATCTCAAATTCGTTATTTTATAAAACTTGATTTTTTGATATTTTATTCGTGATAATGTCAGAATTCACGTTGTTCATTGCCAGACACTTACTATGGTTGCAACCCCCTGCCAGACACCCCTAAACTATGATAATTTGTAGTTCTACTTTCGTCATTTTATAAAAGCTGAAATTTATATATGTTATTTGAGACACTGTGTTATGATGTTTTCTCAGCAGCCAGACAGTTCCGATGGTTGCATCATCCTGCCAGACGCAATATCGGCAATATACCATAGTTAAGAAATTAAGCAATATGTTCTAAAATACTAAGACTTGGTAAGTGGAGTGTTAAGACGAAATATAGGGCTTAAAAAGGCTTTTCGATTGGTATATGACTCATTACTAGAGGGAAGATATCTTCCCTATATTAAGGCGTAATGTCGATACTTTATGTGGATTTAAGGAATGATATCTCCTCTCTAGTAATAAATCATATACCAATCAAGAGGTCTTTTTAAGCGCTACATTTCGTCTTAACACTCCACTTACCAAGTCTTAGTATTTTAGAAGATGTTGCTTAACTAAGGCGTAATGTCGATACTTTATGTGGATTTAAGGAATGATATCTCCTCTCTAGTAATGAATCATATACCAATCAAGAGGTCTTTTTAAGCGCTACATTTCGTCTTAACACTCCACTTACCAAGTCTTAGTATTTTAGAAGATGTTGCTTAACTAAGGCGTAATGTCGATACTTTATGTGGATTTAAGGAATGATATCTCCTCTATAGTAATGAATCATATACCAATCAAGGGGTCTTTTTAAGCCCTACATTTCGTCTTAACACTCCACTTACCAAGTCTTAGTATTTTAGAAGATGTTGCTTAACTAAGGCGTAATGTCGATACTTTATGTGGATTTAAGGAATGATATCTCCTCTATAGTAATGAATCATATACCAATCAAGGGGTCTTTTTAAGCCCTACATTTCGTCTTAACACTCCACTTACCAAGTCTTAGTATTTTAGAAGATGTTGCTTAACTAAGGCGTAATGTCGATACTTTATGTGGATTTAAGGAATGATATCTCCTCTATAGTAATGAATCATATACCAATCAAGGGGTCTTTTTAAGCCCTACATTTCGTCTTAACACTCCACTTACCAAGTCTTAGTATTTTAGAAGATGTTGCTTAACTAAGGCGTAATGTCGATACTTTATGTGGATTTAAGGAATGATATCTCCTCTATAGTAATGAATCATATACCAATCAAGGGGTCTTTTTAAGCCCTACATTTCGTCTTAACACTCCACTTACCAAGTCTTAGTATTTTAGAAGATGTTGCTTAACTAAGGCGTAATGTCGATACTTTATGTGGATTTAAGGAATGATATCTCCTCTATAGTAATGAATCATATACCAATCAAGGGGTCTTTTTAAGCCCTACATTTCGTCTTAACACTCCACTTACCAAGTCTTAGTATTTTAGAAGATGTTGCTTAACTAAGGCGTAATGTCGATACTTTATGTGGATTTAAGGAATGATATCTCCTCTATAGTAATGAATCATATACCAATCAAGGGGTCTTTTTAAGCCCTACATTTCGTCTTAACACTCCACTTACCAAGTCTTAGTATTTTAGAAGATGTTGCTTAACTAAGGCGTAATGTCGATACTTTATGTGGATTTAAGGAATGATATCTCCTCTATAGTAATGAATCATATACCAATCAAGGGGTCTTTTTAAGCCCTACATTTCGTCTTAACACTCCACTTACCAAGTCTTAGTATTTTAGAAGATGTTGCTTAACTAAGGCGTAATGTCGATACTTTATGTGGATTTAAGGAATGATATCTCCTCTCTAGTAATGAATCATATACCAATCAAGAGGTCTTTTTAAGCGCTACATTTCGTCTTAACACTCCACTTACCAAGTCTTAGTATTTTAAAAGATGTTGCTTAACTAAGGCGTAATGTCGATACTTTATGTGGATTTAAGGAATGATATCTCCTCTATAGTAATGAATCATATACCAATCAAGAGGTCTTTTTAAGCCCTACATTTCGTCTTAACACTCCACTTACCAAGTCTTAGTATTTTAAAAGATGTTGCTTAACTAAGGCGTAATGTCGATACTTTATGTGGATTTAAGGAATGGTATCTTCCCTCTAGTAATGAGTCATATACCAATCGAAAGGTCTTTTTAAGCCCTATATTTCGTCTTAACACTCCACTTACCAAGTCTTAGTATTTTAGAACATATTGCTTAATTTCTTAACTATGGTATATTGCCGATATTGCGTCTGGCAGGATGATGCAACCATCGGAACTGTCTGGCTGCTGAGAAAACATCATAACACAGTGTCTCAAATAACATATATAAATTTCAGCTTTTATAAAATGACGAAAGTAGAACTACAAATTATCATAGTTTAGGGGTGTCTGGCAGGGGGTTGCAACCATAGTAAGTGTCTGGCAATGAACAACGTGAATTCTGACATTATCACGAATAAAATATCAAAAAATCAAGTTTTATAAAATAACGAATTTGAGATGGAATTTTGTACACCTTTGTTACCCGTTATCTGCCAAAGCCACCACTACCCAGGTATCATGTTTGGGGACTGTAGGTACCTATACTAGAGGCACGTATGGGAGAAATTTCAGCTTTTATAAAATCACGAAGGTCTGGCAGCCACTGGCTCTTGGGCCATAAGGCGAATAAGCGCCAAATAAAGTCCTACATAGGTATTTAATGATGCCACAGAAATGTTCTTAATTTTGAGTTCTTTTCTATGGCTTCAATTGTCAAATAGCTATCTAGGACCTTATTTGAAACCTCTGAAAGTGACTGTAAATCTACAGGATGGGGTAACTGGCTCTAATTTTTGTTTAGCCTCATTTTTGGGTGATCAAAATGTTTCTCACTGAAAGACGTCTTAAACGTTTTGTAATAAAGTCTATTCTTACCGATCTGTTCTATACTTTTGTTGTTATGGTTAATATGCTCTTATTTTGGCTCTCCCTGACTTATCTATTATGTCGATAGATTTTATTATGCGTTGTCAGTTGCTAGACACTGTCTACAACTTACTGCGGAAATCAATATTCTGTCTATCTCTGGATTTGCTTACTAGTGATAGGATTTTGACATTAGCTCCATACAAGTAATGTCAAATTCCTATCTGTTAAGCAAATCCAGAGTTAGATAGGTTATTGGGAACGGCCGTTAGTAAACACTGTGTGTATAGAGTAAGGTTAGGTTAATTTCATGATTCTGTAAAATGTCCTCGTGTCTTTAACCCTCTGTAGCTCTCCTCCCACTCGTTGTTTTAGTTAAAGAGTTCCACATTACACTTCTTAACTAAAACATGCTACCTACATTGGATTTTTTTCTTTTCTCGTACATTTCTCGCATTATACTTAATGCAATTTCGCTTTCGCCGTTACACCCCGTGTTGCTGGGGGATTTTGATCCTATATACTTGGAATAAGTACTTTAGGGATTTTTCGGAGGAGGAAATTAGAATTTTCTTGTTGTTGGGGGAGTGTCACAAGTTTTTAGAATACCCCCATAATTTGCATCTTAAAACGAGGGCTGGGTATTTCGACTGCCTTTGGTTGAATGAACTCGTTTACTTTTCCAGAAGGTTAGAATTATATGGACCTTAAATTACGAGATTGAAAATATAGTATCGCAACAACGTCTTTAGTAAAAATCCTGGGAACGCATTTAATTTCTCGTTTCAAGAAACTCCAAAAGCAACATCTGTCTCACAAGGCTGCAGATGCGATGTCCCGTTTTATATTAAAACTCATTTTCCGTGAAGTCTGTTTCTTAATTAAACGTTATTAATATCTTAAAATGATAAGTTTTCAGGCTTCGTCGCTCCTAATTAGCCCGAAGTCGGCCGTACTGTCCTCATAATTCTTACTGTTCCGCTCATTTCGTACGACGAAACTTTTGTGCGGTTTCATTTTTGTATTTTCTTGTTATAGAAGTTTTCTTAAGTCAAATTTCTGTAAAATCATTATTGTAATTAAATTCAATGGAATTTTGTATTTGCCACGATCTTCCTCTAAGCATTAGTATTCTTAAAGCCACTGGAGCCAATTTGTTTTCTTAGAATTTTGATCAGTCATTTCAAGTTCCTGTCTTTTACAGCTTCACCGGACAATGACTTATAAGAGCATCCATCTCATCTACGATCTCCGTAGATCTTGTCTAAATGTATGTCGCCCACCTTTTTTCCTTATAAAGTTGCAGAGTTCTAAACGGGATCCACGTAACGGACGGTGCACCGTTTGAATCCATGAATAGCAAAATTTATTGAATTTAGAGATCGATTTAATGCGCTGCATCTCATTAAAGTTTGCACCTTAATGCGCTCGCTGTTATTTTGTTTGAATCCGAAGAGATATTGCGAATTCTTTCAATGTTGAGAGCAATTTATTGGTGGCCTTTGAATTGCTGTAGAGCATATCTGATTCCTAGAACATTGTGATTGTGTGTGCATATGATATTAAAGTCCCCTTTGCTTATGGATTCGTAATAAGATAAAAGCATGTACAATTCAATACAGAAAGCTTTTGAACGCGTTGTGTTCATATTTTACAATAAGCTTCAGTTTCTTTGTTTGCATGTAGTTGATATTTAACATATTCACTTAGAATCACTATAAATTGAGGAATTAATTAGACAGAAACTCGACGACCAGACATTCTTAAGTCTTATAAATATGAATTTAAATGTTCCACCAACGACTAATAAAGCGGTCCATGATGTGTGGATAAGTTTGTCACAGCAAAACCTTTAAATCCAGTATAAACGGGCGAAGTAATAACTTCAGTAACAAATAGCAACAATTACTTCGCAACTCAATTCGTTGAAAGCAAAAACAAAACACTTCTAAATGTACGCAGTCGATTCATTCAGGCACTTATGGGATAAACTTTAGTTAAGAATGAGACAACTTGCCAAAACAATGGGACGGCAAAAAATGAGCTCTGAAGTAAAAATAAGCCTTTTTCCGACATTCTGATAGTGTAATCCTGAAAGAGTTATGGGGGTATTATATTAGAGGGAGCATCGATGGCTATTGGCTATCGATGGAGCATTTTTTTGCGTTACTAGTGTCTAATTCTCAGTTGGAGCGTCGCCAATATTTGCGACGCTATCATACGTTTCGTATAATATATGTAAATAAAATCTGGCGGTACAATGGAACAGCTTGGTTGGTATTTGTGTCAGTAGCTGATGTCCTTTGCTATACAAAGCTATGCTTATATTTGAGGTTTCGAACTACGTATTGTATTCACTCAAAACTAGTGATTTGCTTCATTAGAAGAAGTGCATTTCAATTTCTACTTTCTTGTAATTGTAATATGGTCCTATTTTCTCTGAATTTTTTTTGTTATATTAGTTTGTATGGGACTTTTTTCCCTTGTCCGCTCTTTATGAGGTTTTGGTATCATGATCAATATGATTATTTTCGCTAATGGTTCTGTACATGAATTAAGCGTACCAACATACGTTAGTAACGTTAAATTTCAGCGTAATTAAGGTAGATTATTAGCTAATTCAAATATATCGTGCGTTTGTTTTTCCGTGTTTCCAATTCTATCAAATTTACATGTGGTTTGATATTTAGCTTTCAGTATTTACTTACTGTAAATTGTGGTTTCAATATGTTTATTTTGTTTTCGAATATAGCAGATAAATGCTTGTTTACTGTATTATTTAAAATGATTAGAATAAATTGTGTATTATGGAATATAATGTTAGCATGTTTTCAGTAAAACAATGCATTACAAATTGCGATACTTATGCACAATTTTCATCAATCTTCTTTGACATTGTACGTAATTGATTAGCAAAAAAAGAGTATACTTAGGTAGATGCCAGCACATCACCATTAACCATAATCTGTCAAATTTCTTCAATAGATTTTCAACCTTATCACAATTACATAAGGTTAATGTTCGATTGGTAAAATTGGACTGATTCGGATAGATTGACCTGCCAACCTTGTGTAGTTCAAATTAACGCAAATCCGAGTCACCTTCTCCCATCCCATCTTATTTCTCACTAGCCGAAAAATTGCATTCCAATTTCAATTCAATTCAATTCGCATTCAAATTTAAAAACAGATCAAATAAGGCATCTTCCACACAGATCTTGCGCCCTGACAACTGATTGATAACCTCCGGCCGTGCGTATCTGGCCTAAATGCACTATCTACCCTCATGTCAAAGTCAGCTTGACACTGATAATAATATGCCGTGTTTAAGTAGAATAAAGTGTTTTGGTGATTGTGGGGTATTTATTTGGTCTAGATTTAATGTTTAAATAATAGTTATAAGGATATTATTCATAGTAAGGAGTTATTTTTTAGTTCATAATACTGACTCACCCAATGGAACTTCACCCATACCAGAATAAGGTACAGACGACAGCACATCAAGTTACCACAATCTGTAAAATTTGTGCAGTAGATTTTCAACCTTATTACAGTGGGGGCAGGTTAAGTTTCGATTGGTAAAATTTGACAGATTCATAAACGTTGACCTGCTGTCGTCTGTACATACTAGCCTACTGACATATAATGTGACTTTGCATTAGTAAATGGATTTTCAAAATCTGAGAGGTTATAAACATTCACTAATGTTCGAATATTTATTCACAAATGTGATAAAAAAAAAATTGTCAGGTTGCACCATTCTCTTTCAGGCCATGTTTTAGGTTTTTACATTTAGAACACACCAAATTCGTAATTCAAATCGCAAATACAGATTATCAGCGGGACATCTCTACCATCTCTGCTTTCATATAATTAAAGTAATGAAATTAAGCCAAGTTTTATCAAATAAACCAGCCAAATCTCTTAGTAAAATCTTCACTACATTAATCTCGTAATTGGAATGTGGGATGCGAAAAACGTGTGAGAAACAAATGGTCCAAGATCCCAGGGCCACCAGACGTCACGTATTTTCTGACGAAGGAAATGTGCTCGATTGAGTAGTGTTAGTATGTACTAAGAACACATGCCTATCGGCTAGCTTGCTCAGACGGCCAATTTTCAGGTATCGGGTAATCAAGGTACATAAAAAGATTACTTACCTCACGTAAATTCTCCAAGCTGATTTTTACGTATATTTTAGGCAATATCCTTAAAAATAAGTTGCCAATACTTCCAGACACTTTCCGTCGGTCGTTTTGCTTTGCAGACGCTTTAAAGCTCCCAAAATAATTACTTTAAGTCACGTAAATTCACGTATTTTTTTTATATTGACAATAAATTGATATGAGTAAATTGTAACGGAGTAAGAGAGAGAGAAGTCAATATATTCTAATTCATGTCTCACTCAGTCTCATGCGCATGGATAATGCCCTCGCGCTCCTACCCACAGAGGCATTAATATTGAGCTTAGGGGGTGATTGGCCCCTTGGATCGGTCTGTCTTCTTGTAAAAGATTTTAAAATAGTTTTCTGGTAGACATATATAAAAATGGAGCATCAGAATTTACGTGATTTTAAATAATTATTTTGGGAGCTTTAAAGCGTCTGCAAAGCAAAACGGTCGACGGAAACTGTATGGGAGTATTGGCGACTTATTTTTAAGGATATTGCCTAAAATATACGTAAAAATCAGCTTTGAGAATTTACGTGAGGTAAGTAATCTTTTTATGTACCTTGATTACCCGATACCTGAAAATTGGCCGTCTGAGCAAGCTAGCCGATAGGCATGCGTTCTTAGTACATACTAACACTACTCAATCGTCCACATTTCCTTCGTCAGAAAATACGTGACGTCTGGTGGCCCTGGGATCTTGCTCTAAAACATTTTAAGGTATTGGCGGCAATACGTAAACAAGCACTTACTTAGAGTGGGTACTTTATAAAAAACTTGGCCCTTATCAATTCAGGCGACGAAACGCTGGCAAACTAGGTAATATAGATGTAAGGAACATAGGTATTTGTCTTAGGATTTATATTGACCGTATTTTTTTCGCAAATCAAAAAAATGGTGCTGTTTAGATATGTTGTTTGGTAATATAACAAGCCGTAGAAATTGAGGTTTTAAAATTGATTAAAATCATGTTTAACTCTCCATTACCTTCATCATTAGTTACATCAAAAAGTTTCAGATGTTCTCATACAAAAAGTAGTATTAAAGCACCTCGAGATTTCCAAGAACATACTTGTACAGTCGACAGCAAGTCAATGTACCCAAAATCTGTCATATCTGTCAATTTTTACCAATGGAACATTAGCCTTCCACTATTGTGATAAGGTTGAAAATCGATCGCAGAAATTTGACAGCTTTGTGGTCACAGGCTTGCTGTCGACTGTAAACTAAAGCGACATTCACAAAATATTCAAAGAGAAAATAATCAGTATTACAGAAAACCCAACTCACACAACAAAAACCCTAAAATCAAATTTACCCAAATCAGTTCAAAGTAAATCTTTAAACCAAAGTTTACACGATCGATCCAACTAACCAGACATTGCTAAGTATACTAAACTTTGATATATACGCCCTGTAGTGTCGGAGCGTAAACCCAGCTTAACACCTATGTAGTGCCTAATAGATTGGCACTAATGTCCTTTTATAGGATCAAACTTAGCGAGAGGACGCTTCAGGCTATCAGGATTTTCAATTTAGTGATGCTGTGGTGGAAGGTCCATTAATAGATTGAGTGTATGGATTTTCTTGGGTGTTTTTGTGTTGTGATTTTAAGGGCTTAATTTGTGCTTTAATTAGGCATGGGCAATATGGGCATTCTTTGAAGTTGGCTGCGTTTTCTGTTATAGAATGTTGTTCTTAATTCATTATGGATACCATACCATCTTGCTTTACAATTAACGAATACACATGGTACCTGAACCAACGTTTTAAGCTAAATTACATATCCACAATTTAAATAGTAGTTATAAATTGATCTCCATGAATATATAATCTCTTAAACTACTAAATCAATTCCAGATACTCATTGTCTACAGTAAAACTACACCCTGCAATATCAGCTGTTTTACAACCCTACAACACGACCGGTCTGCATCAAGTCTACAAATGTAATAATTGAGTTTGACCCTTGTGCCCTTAGAGGTGAACGTATCCCCACCATACTTCTGTATTCACCCTTCACGCAGTATGAGGGGGCTACAGATTTATGTGGTGCAACCCTGCTGATGGTAGACGGTGCAAACTTAACGGTAAACTGTTATTGCCGTTCATTTTCTACTCTGGTAATGTTGGGAGTTCAAACACCTTTCGTGGTTCGATTCTATTATTTAAACACGTTGGCGTGTATTTTAGTGGTTTGATTGCGGTGATATTTTACGAAGAGAATTGTTAACTAGCTACGCAAATAATCTGCTAACTTAACCAGCCCATTTTACTGAAGTGTACTGGAAATATCTGATACTAATTTCTGCCAGCGAGCGGTATCACCCGCGTCCTGTGGAAACTACTTGGCGCACCCGGATAAAAAGTCCTCGTTAAATGGGCTACCTAACACTGAAATAATTTATCAAATCGGACCAGTAGTACCTGAGATTATCGCGTTCAAACAAATAAACTCTTCAGCTTTATAATATTAGTATAGATTGTTTCTAAAGATTGTAGATTGTAGAAGTGCTCACTAAACATATTTAGGTAAGACTAAGCGCTTTTAAAACAGAGCTGTCTCTATAATTTTCAAACAAATCTGTTGAATTTGCCGTCGAACAGTAAGAAAATAACATCTGAAGAGCGTTAAACTCCATATAAATGAACTAAAAAGTAATTACGAAGAAAAACATTGAATACTTAACCGATGTTAATTAAAACAATGCAATGAAAAATACACACTATAAAACACTAGAATAGATGTGTTCTAGCTGAGTTTAAATTAAAGAAACAGCTATGCTTTAGTTGTTAAGTTAACCATTAAATGCTGTCCATCACTCACATAAAGAATACTACTAGATTACAAATAGAAATAGTCAATTTTTCAGAAAATCTATTCTAATATTATAAAGCCAAAGAGTTTGCTTGTTTGAACACGCTAATCTCAGGAACTACTGGTTATAGGATAAAAGTAGCCTATAACCTTCCTCGATAAATGGGCTATCTAACACTGAAATATTTTTTCAAATAGTAGTAAGTAGTTGCTGAGATTAGCGCGGTCAAACAAACAAACTCCTTAGCTTTATAATATTAGTATAGATATAGTAAACCTTCAGGACATACTATCTTAACTAGCTTCATATTTTCGGCTATAACTAACATTATAAACACAACAGCAACACGCTAAACTATAAACAAGTAAGAAAAAGAATATAGGAAAAGTTATCTCGCGCCCTATCCTTGTGTAAACAAAACGGTTTGCATACAGGAGCCGTGTTTGGCGGGAGACTGAAATAATGGCGTGATTTATTTATGTACCGCCTTGTAAATATGCCCTGATTTGTTATTGTTTTAGTCATGATTTTTATAGGTTTTATTGGCGTTAATTTATATACAAAATACTGCAAAAGTATGCAACATATTGATGATGATATGTCAGGTATTTTTAATATTTATGCATGCAATTTTTTTTAATGTTATTTGTTTTAGTTCGCCACATTTCACAGCACAAATTCACGCAGATATTATATTTCTATTGAAAAATATTCTATGCAAACATTTGAAATATCAAACTGTCGAACGCCACAAAATAGACAACATGATTGAGGGACTAATCTTCTTATATATAAAAATGAATCGCTAAATGTGTTGGTAAGCGCATAACTCAAGAACGGCTGGACCGATCGGGCTTATTTTGGTCTTAAAATGTGTGTACAGATCGAGGGAAGGTTTTTATATAAAAAAAAAAACAGGATCCGCGTACGAAGTCGCGGGCAGAAGCTAGTTAGTAATATTAATATGTTAGTTGCGAATCGATTTGAATGTACTGGCTTTTGACTGCTTTGGGGTCCAATTAACTGTGAAATCATAATTAACAGTTTGTGCAACTCCCTAAATAATTTAAATTAAACGAGACCTTTGAACTATGTTTCTGATGAGTTTTTAGCACTGTACTATGCTTGTTTTCCCCGAAGGGATGAATGTAGGTGAACCAATAATATTCGTACATTTCGCTTTACGTTGTAAGTTCCATGAAATGAGTCAATTAATATCAAGCTGGTATACATTCGGGCTTTGAAGTACTGAGAAATATTTTATTTAAAAAACCCATAACATTTCCAGGAATTGTATGCTGCTATTAAAAGGTTACACGTAGAACAATTTTTTGGACATTTATTTATTTTACAACATATATATTTTTTTTTTAATATAATTTATTATTATTTATTTATTACTCAACCATGGAAACGAATAATGACCCAATTATGGACAAACTTTAATTTAGCAATTGAATAACGAGGTAGTTATCAAAAATACATTTATTAAACATATAAATTACATATCATTTTTTCTTTAAATTAAACTCACGTGTATATATTAGGCAATAAAAATTACAAATGTTGTTATTTTCAATTTACCTTTCAAAATGCAAAAACTCCCATAATTCGTCCTGTCTATCCCTTCTGCCATTTTCACCATGGCCGTTGATCTGCCACAGAACAAAGCCAAAGAATAAGGCTTGGCTTTTAGCGATGAAAACATCCTTCTCTCTGTTCGCTGTCGGATTATCGGATCGTCGTCTCTTAGGATTTTGTTACTAGCCAGATACAATGTAATGAGTTTGCGAAAGAGTTTTATGAAATCGGTTTAGGTAAAATGAAAATTTTCACAAATAACCTGTTTGTTTAAATATATTTTTATGGCATGATTATTGGGCTATGACATTGATGTGTGATGGCAGGCGCAATTTTCGAAGCACCGATTTTTTTATGAATATTTTTTCTAATTCTGCCATTGAACCATTGTAATTAGTAAAATTATGTAGGTACACACGACATCAGATAAAACTACCCGAATCTGTCAAATTTTAGCAACCGAATGTTAACCTTCGACTATTGCGATGAGGGTAAAAATCGATTGAAGAAATTTTACAGATTGTGGTAGTTTGATGTGCTAGCGTCTGTACCAAAATCTACTTTCCTTGATACCATAAACCAATACCATAGAGTTATACAAACACAGACGCGGCAGCTTTCGATCAAACTTGCAGATAAGATTAATTAATATATTCTGCATCGCACGTGTTAAACTACGTGTGGCGAGCATCTATGAGCAAACCCGGGCATTAATCATGCATATACCGTCGGTACCACCTGATCCTTCGTTACTCTGTGTTCCCCGCATTTTTATGAAAATGCGATTTTTTTTTTACTTTTTATTTACGCTCAGTCTTTTGTGTGGCTACCGTAAAGATGTTTACGTTTTGCTAGGGTTGGGAATTGGGGAAGTAGGTGGATGAAAAACGTTTAAATATTTTTTTGTTTGCTTCCACGGTTTTATCGAAATTAGATAATTTGTTTTTAATTAGAAGTATCTCGAATTTCCTTATGTTTTTGGTATCAGCTGCGATATAAAACAACGGGTTTTTGGCAAAATATTGGCTATTCATTTTCCTGATCCTGAATTAAAACGAAATAACGTTTTAATTTTTTAGGATACATTTTCGAATTGCACAATTTACGGTACTTTATCAAGTACAGATTTTTATACTTTAGTTTTAAAATCCCAGTAACAACCCTGCTCCAGAAATCTTTATGGTTTGCGTTCTCTCAGTTATGGGTTACGTTTACGTTCGTCGTTTATTTAAGTTGAGCTTACATTGCTTTCTTTAACGTTTTATTGTGGTTTGAATAAGAATAAAAAATACAAAGAAACAGCTGATGAAAACAGCGCGACGTGTTTTGCACAAAATGCCTGATTTATTTTTATACTCTTTGGAATATGGTTAAAGTTCTCAAAGATTTTTGTTGGAGAAGGTTTTCTGTTTCTTGCGATATTTTCAAGACGAATACTTGTTTACTTACTAGGTATGAAATGAAATAACTACTTACGAAGCCTGCTTGCTTCATTATGAATTATAAGTATGTATAAATATTAATTTTGACATTATCTGGCTATCCGTGCAATTAAACAGCAAAAACACATTTAATTTTGTTTGAAATTATCTTTATTTATGTAACTATCAGAAAGTGATTTATCAGCCTATTTTTATAAACTTAATTATCTTAGGCCGCGAGCTCACGTTATTTTTTGTTTCTTGATATAACTGACCTTTAGTACTTTTTCCTCTACACGTGCTATATATTTTTCAGTATGTAATTTCACCCTTATATCACTCAGCTCATTCTGATTAATTTACTAGCGTGGGAACGGTACAAATGTTCGTTTTCCGCTATACGACTACAGTTTCAGTTAGTTTCCCTGACATTTTGTTTGTTTTTGCTTTGACCTTGTATTTGAGTAAAGCAAAAACAGTAAATCAAAGTTTTGTATTTATTATATTTTCTTTGCTGTTGACTTTTCTTATACATAGTAAATTATATTGGTTTAGTTTGGAGATTGATATACGATACTGAAAGTGACTGGAAGTTAAGTTCAGAGTATACAGAATAATTCAAGCATTAATGTGTATTTTGAAATTGCCTGTCTGGTTCACCATGTTTCCCCTTAATCGACGAAGGAACCATTTGCATTCGTGCCTTCGAAACATCGAGAAGGGAGTCGCCAAATTAAGTAAAGAAATATTATCAAGTTAGACTATAATCGCAGCTATCCTTTCGATTTAAGTTAGGTCCAGGAATACCGCACAAACACAATTGAACTAACAATCAAAACTCTAAATAGTTCAGAAGCCCACTCTAACTTACTATTGACCCTTATCCGCATACCTCGGTTTACTTAACTATGCACCAAACTATCGCTCAAATCCATACATAACTTATATTTAAGCCTGGATAAGTTTTCCGTACTCGCCGTGTTTGTCTTTTGTTTGCGAATACCAAGTTAACATATGGAAATGAAGATCTGTTGCGATTCAGTTGTGAATGGATAAAGTTTGATGTGATCTGTGACCAGCGTATATCGTTGTATCATGGGGTTACTTCTGTCTTAAAATATACTTTGCAGGATAATAGTGTTTGAGTTGTTAATTTCACATTTTAAGCGCTAGTTAGTTTAGCACTTGTGACTGAAGATTTTGGCTCACTTCATTTTTAGGGCTCAGTACCCAAAAGGGTAAAACGGAACCCTACTACTAAGATTTCGTTGTCTGTCTGTCTCCAGACTGTATCTCATAATCCGTAATAGCTAGAATGCTGAAATTTTCACAAATTATGTATTTCCCTTGCCGCTATAACAACAAATACTAAAAATACAAAATATTAAGGGGGTCCCCATACAACAAACGTGTGAAACCGCAAATTATAACTTTGTTATTCATATATTTAAAACCAAGTTATTTTTTGCTACCCGAAAAATGTTTGTATTTTGGCTAGTTGTAAGTAGTAGATACGTTCATTTTACACAGAGAATGGTACGGAACCCTTCGTGCGCGAGTCCTAATCGCACTTGGCCGGTTTTTTAATAGATTAAATTTCGCGGGAAATATCCGTTAAAAAATTTTGTATTTCAAGCTTGAAAGCTGGTTGAATCTCAAGGTTTTGAAAGAAACTCAACCTTTATTATAATTGTGTGCAAACGCAAGGCTGTTTAAATATGTAGCGTATACGATATCGATCTCAAGCTTTTAAAAATTACTGCGAATTATAAAGTCCATTTCTTGAAATCCAATTTTCTTTATTACTGTTATCGAGTAGCCCAATAACCTTGAACGTCATACATGAAGGTCATTTCATAATTTCTTGGAAATATGCAGTGTGTTGAATGCTTGATGAAGTCCGCGTTTATGCATTCCAGATGACCGGCCTTGGGCTGAGTTACAAATTGCATAATTAAAAATAAATGCACCCCAAATTCATGAGGCAATTCAGAGGGGAGGATTTTGGGAGGATCTCTTAATGACCCTTGGTTTTGGGAAGGGGAAAAATTCTTGTATTTTTATTTGAAGTGAAATCTTCATTCTCTTGTTAAGATCGTTCTGGAAAAAAAAACGTGTATGTTTTATAATAATACAATAGGATTGGTGGTCGTACTCCTATCTCCAAAGAATGTTATTCCAATTCTTTCGAAGCATCTTCGGAACTATAATGATTTTCAAACAACGCCAGCGCCAGCGCCCGCTGTTTAAACCCAAAGAGGAATGAAATGCAAATATATCTCATATGACGTTGCAGAATGCAAACAGTATTTATGTTTACCCTGCATCGCTTTAGCTCTTCTAGAATATACGATACACGAGTTCCCGGTGTAGAGGTGATGTTTGTTGACTGTATCTAAAGATATTGATTTGTATACAATAACTACCGTTCCGAATAACCTAGCTATCTGCTGATGTACAGATGGCAGCAGTTCAACGTAAACGAATCTGTCAAATTATACCAATCAAATATTAACCTACCGCCATTGCGATAAGGTTGAAAATCTATTGCAGAAATTTGACAAATTGTGATAACTTGATGTGCTGTCGTCCGTACTTACTAGAGATTAAATTTTGACGTTAGCTCCTTACGAGTAATGTCAAATTTCTCTCTCTAGTATCCAAATCCACAGATAGATAGTTTATTGAATTCCGTAATAAATAGGTTTGGGGAATACGGCCTGATGTAAGTAGTTTTACTGGTAATATTGGTAAACGATGTCGTGTCATCGCGGCTGTGAAAATAAAGTTTGGGCGCCAGAATTCTTGGAAGCGTGATGGCAGATGCAAGATACGGTAAAGAAGTTTTATTTCAAACATAAATTGTGATGACATAGTTCGTTCGGTTACTTGGCTTTTTACAAGCCTCAACAATATTTGGTTAGAGTCTGACCATTTTTCGGTGAAGTTGACAGTAGCTATCAGTACAGACGACAGCAGGTCAACCTATACAAATCTGTCAAATTTTACCAATCAAACATTAACCTACCTCCATTGTGATAAGGTTGAAAATCGATTGCAGAAATTTGACAGATTGTGGTAACTTGATGTGCTGACGTCAGTACAAATAAATCGGTCTTCCCTTGAAAATTGACAGCTGTAAACTGCACAAAGACTAGGTGGCATTATACTCATGCTCTTAATTTTACTAAGGCATTCGTAAGTAGAAAATATGTTTTGTCATAAACTATACATATTCCAAAATACAATTTAAGTTGCCAGTAATTTTGAACATTAAACTATACATTTTGTAAGCAGAACTTAAATCATCAAGTATTCAGGTGGACGCTGCCCATCTCCCGGCATAATCCCTCGGAGGCCCTTGGCGGAATGCCATGGGGGCAGGATGGCATCCCCATTTGTAACCGACGCCGATACCGCACGTGTAAGGCCTACGCTCTGCCAGTAATATATACCATCGTTTATAATAAAACTCTCGGGGGAACAATTGGTTGCATCAGGATAAAAAGTAGCTTGTATGTAATTTTGATGTATTATCAAATCCGCTAAGTGGTTTTGGCTGAAAGAAACATATCCTAATTTTTACGTTTTTAATTTGTGTATCGTAGCACATAGTAGTATGTGTGGCAGATATATGTACAGACGACAGCAGGTCAACGTATACGAATCTGTAAAATTTTACCAATCGAATATTATCGAAGAATACATCCTAACTTTCACGTTAATAATGTTATGTGTGTGGTAGGTAAAATAATACAGGTTCCTAGAACATGACCTTCGTAGAAGAAACTGGATGTTTTCGACCTCGGTCTCAATAAAATTGAGAACTGTTATGGCGGCTAATGGCTACCTCTGACGTGGCATGCCAGTCACATGTCTTGAAAAATAAACAAATTACTTACTTCATTCCTATTGAGGTACAGGACCACTAAACAACTCTAAATCACGTGCTAAATGGACAATGACAGTCTTTGTGGGGAAGTATGGCTAAGGCCCAAGTTGACTCACAATAGAAACGTCAGTTTTCTCAAAACAACTGTTTCCTATGAATTTTCACGTTCATTTTTCAAAGTAATTTTTTTAAGAAAAACAGACGTTGCTTTTTGTAAACTTAGACCTAAACCCACAGCTTAATTTTTTTCCAAACCAAAAAAAAACTAGAGTTCAAAGAAATAGGTATAGGTACTGGTTCAGCCAATCAAAAATCTTGGACCAAACGTCGACACATGTGTTTTATCTATTTTACGAGATGGTCTTCATGTGTAGGAACACGGCGACGCCATTTTACTGCGGGCAGGGCGCATAAATCAATCGGGGGTGACTTGTTTACGTTTTATGTACTTGGCTTTCATCTGGGTAAGGAGCGGAATGTAAGAACAGAAAAGACAAAGGGTAAATCTTGTTCGGTGGTCTGAGAAGGAAAGAGGATTTTACATACTACATGCTTAGTTGTTGAAAAGAAAATATCCCTTACACATACTTTTACCCTCACTGATGGTCACGGTCCCGGGTTCGGTTCCCGGTACGGACAAAATTTCTGTGATGATCATGTCTGTTGGCTGTGGGCTGGGTGTTACAATGTGTATCTTTAAATTATGTGTAAGCTATATGTAGTTTATCAGTTGTGTTAACTAACACAAGCTGGGCATCTAAGGCATAAAAGGCCCCTTCTCAGTTGCGTCCGGTTAGACTAGAAGCCGATCAACACAGTTGGGAAGAGGCTAAGCAGATGATGATTTGTATTGGAATAACATTAGCCATCGATAGTTAGCAATCCATACGGAGTCTTATATAATATTCAAACGATACAATTAAGTAACTGTTGCATTCCACTTGCCTCAATTGTTCTTATAATAAACGGAGATATTCATAAACGACAGTCAATGTTATCAAAATAACCTAATAACGACAATTCCATACTTATCAACGATTATACGAATATACGTACTAAATATTATTAAACAGAGTCAATATACATATTGATACGAAAGTGTATTATTGTTTAATATCTCATATATTATTTAATGTCATAGTCGATAATTATTCATTCGTGAATTCATGATTTTGAATCAATGGGAACAAACAACATGGTTCAACAAAGGTACATTCAGTACGTTATGTGTGAGGTGAATGAAATATTTGGGGTTTATAATAAACTTGATACTAAAGTCCATATCGTTTGCTATATTTCTATGTATGAACATATTTGACCAGACGTGATATGTACGGGGTTGGTGACGTCACAATACCGTATTATTTAAAGATACTACTAAATTTTATATTAATTGATATCGTTATTCTTGTTTCAGGTAATTACTTCAATAGATCCAGTATTTTTTTTCCATGGATATAAGTTGCTACAGACAATTATAGCCTGAATAGCTGATGTTGGTAAGTTGGTAAATTAGACTCAATCACGAGACCAGCTACGAAGTCCTTAATCGTATAAAATTTCAAGCTTCGAAATACTCATATTACAGCATTATTACCTACCCTACCCTTTTGCTAAAACGGACTTTTATTTTACAACAACAAACGGCATATAAGCGAAAAGTTTCGTCGAAATAGTTCGCATACGTCCGAAATCACCCCCACGCTCGAATTTCATTCGAATACTGAGAGCATATGACACTGGCGGAATCGCTCGACCTCAGCTACCACGGAACTAAGAAAAAAAAATACTATCCCTCAACATTTTTGGCCAGATTTCGAGGAAAGCGAGCCACATCTATTCAGGTTAGGTACCAAAAAAACTAGGGAAAAATGAAAAGGAAATTCATGGAAAATCTTTTAGAACTTTTTCTGCAAAAATTGGATTTCTAATCGTTGTTATAAGTATTTTTGCCAAATATGTTAATTTCTTGCTGGTCTACTCGTTCCAATAACATGAACTTACTGTGTAACTCTAGTTACTTTCATTTGCCTTTTCCTTTACCTATTCATTTTGGTCATAGATATGATACTTAAAACCCTGCAAAATAGGTTGCCAAGGTAAACTGACTAGGTGAACCTGAACCCAGGGTGCATCAAAAGCTCATATACACATCGTCACAGTTTTTCCCGCTACCAATCTATCCTCTAAAATGTAGCATTTTTTTCAGGGTAGCCGACAAAAATGCAGTATATTCAATTTTTGTACGGCAGCCCACTTTAGTCGCGGTTCCTCGTTACGGGGGATGCTCGTAAAAAAGCAATTCCCACCACGTCAGATGGATTGATTTACGATACGACCCCTTCAAGTGTATCTTGGAAAGTTAAACAAAGGCCATCGCAGTGTTGAAGGGTAAACCTTTACTTAGTAAATAAGATATAAGACGAGTTCCGCGGATTTGTTGTAAATAGGTGTATGTGTATGGAATGTCGGTTGCATACTGCTTTGGATTTACGTTCCTTTCAAGCTTCATACATCTAAGTCTTTTATGTCGTAGGTACTACAGCGTTTGCATCAAACAAAAATGTGTTTGAATCATCAAAGTATTTTATGAATATTGGTATAAGTATCGGTGTGGGTGGATGGAGAGGCAGAGGGAGACTAAAGAAAAGATGGATTGATTGCTTGAAAGATGACATGAATAAGAAGGGAGTGGATGTTAGTATGACAGCGGACAGAGAGGAATAAAAGCGGAAAACATATTGCTCCAAAGTAACTTGGGAACAGAGAGAAGTTTTGCCTCTGCCTTCTCTCTTCTTTCCAATACCATACTTTAAACTTAGATAGAGCAATATTAAATTTTTGGGACATCTATTTCTCCACGCTAAAACCTCGATTTCAAAATTCTTCCTTTTAATTTCCCACCAAATCGCATACTTTTCAGCACAGCTACAACTGTTTCGAGTTTAAGTATCATGACAGTACACAAGTGAAGCTATTTGCCGGCCCATTGCCTTCCACTGTCAGTCGAATGACAGCAATGCGCTCCTGTCATTCGTTCCGACTGTTGGTTCTTTACAGTTGCACATATGGTTGTTCTTGCGCTATTATTGCACATGACATGCAATTCAAGATTAATTAACATGTTTTATCAATGTAATTTAAATTGCCAATAAAATTGCTAAAACTTATAACATATATTTCTTTTTTCGTCGGGGGTTAAAAATCGCAGACATCGTTTTAGAAAACATGTCTTCATGTCCTGGATGAGGCTTTTAAGGATGTTACAGAAAAAGTATGCATCTTTGGTTATAGATTGAACAAATCAGAATTTTAAAGAAAAGCCGAATTTCTGTACTTTATAGATACGTAACAAACTCGTCAACGACTTTTGTTTGGGCAGTCTATTGCCATTTCAAATTCTTTTGGCCTCCAAGAAGTCTGTATGGCAAACAATTTTAAATCAACTATATGAAATCAAAATCACTTAAGTAGCTTACAAGTAATACTGCAATAAACACCTAGAGACTGAACATCTGACCTAAGTATACCACAAAAGAGTTTACTATGCATATAACCAACAAAAGTCGTCTAAAAGTCTAATATAACCACGACGAACAGTATTTAATACTGTTAGTGGCACGTGATCTGCAATCCGCTTGGGCTTATCATAGCAGCCGAGTTGTCGCAGCCGACTTATGTTAATGAATGGGCCATTGTTACTCTTCCATGCCGTCCTACTGGCCGGTAAAGTAGCGTTCATATTGCCGAAGCCAGATAGAGATTAAAAACAAAAGCTGAGCCTAGTTCTAATTTCAAAATTGGATTCTGACGTTTGTGAGCTGATTCTTATTTGAAATATCGAAGGATTGTCATTCGTTATCCAACAAATAATGTTGATTAGGACGTAATTAGTCATAGAAACATACGATATGGTCTGACCGGTTTTTGGATGTTGTCAGTCAGTACAAAATAAGTCAGTTGTTGAATGATAACTGACAGCTGTCATTTGCACAAAAAAAATGGTGGCACTATACAAGTAATATCAGTGAAAAAAGCTTCAAGCTGTAATAAGCGCTAGGAAAAAACAGTATAAATTTAATAAATTGAATCGTTTGATTTTTTTTAATATTTGTTATGTACCTACATATTGTATTGAGCCTTTCTATTATTATTTGGTTAAATTACATTTTCAGCAATAAAAATAGGATTCTTTATTTACAGCACCTCTATTTACGAAATAAACATAGCAAATAAACGACAATCACATAAATTCTCGCATTTAATCCGTGTTTGTGTGTGCTGAGCAAATAGAGCTTTTAAATAAATCTGAAATACGGTATACAATTCTTTGAACAATGTATTCTAAAAAAGGATGTACAAAATGCACCTCATACATTGAATAGGCACTGTTTAGGCAAGCATGGTCCATCTTCGACAATGTCATCGTCACCTTGTGAGATCGATTGTGCTCACTTGCCAATTGCACAGCAAGAAAATAAACAAAATAAGAGTAAAGTTTCAAATTTAATAACGGCTTCAATGAAAGTATTAATAAAATGAAAACTGAAACGTAAAGCAATTTATGTCAGGCCTCTCTGTGAAAGAAAGCTGTGATCGTCCTATAGAAATAGAAACCTATGTATTTCATGCCTCTTTAGGAGTTTTCTTATTGCATAGTTTTTAGAAACTGTCTACCGCCCGTGGTTCCAGAAGATCAAAAGTAGATAAATATTTATTAAAATTTGTTCATCTGTTTTTGCGTAAAGTTCAAACATACACACTCACAAACAACGCTAGTGTGTTGGAACAATTTTTTTACTTATCATAACCCATTTAAAAGACCTTGATACCTCAGAGATCACTAGTCCAAAATTGATCATATCGCAAACTTAAACTCAAAACTTCAGCAGAAGTAAAAAATCCATTATTATAATGAAAACACTTTTGATAAAGTTGTTTTTGAACAGATAATGTTCGTCTAGACTACTGAGAAATATTTGAGTTATCTGCTGGTTAATGGCGCTAAAAAATATGTTTTTGAGTGTACGTAATTAACTTTTATCAGTACGGTTGTAGGTCACCACCTACTTTTTGAAATGTCTTTTGAAAAGCGTTCAACTGTATGTTACGAGTGATATAAAGTCATGATTTTGATAAGTATGTTGATGGTTCAAAATTCTATTCATGTCTGTTTTAAATTCTCTATTAATTGAGTTTTCAAACTATCTATCTTGATAGGTCCCCCAATAGTTCCAGTAAGGAAGATTTATCTGAGCTATATTCTACAGAAAATACATGCTAGATGACCGAAAACTATATCAACAACATATTTTCATATACACATCAGAATCTCAGTCGATTATTACCACTTTCAACAATATGGCACACCAACAGATAGTTCCAACAACAATCCCAACTCTAGTCGATATGAAACTGATATAAACTTTCCAAAGACATTTGAAATGAATTTTCATGCTGCCGCTACAACTTCGCCAAGAAAACCAATATCGATAAGATTCAATATTTGTAGTTAGTAACACTGAGAATAATAGTTTTAGTTGGGGTTGCCATATATATTCCTTAAGGAGTAAGTAGGACTTTTGGTAGTTTGACCGTATTGGTTCAGTCATTTATTATGGCCCGGAAGGGACTTGAATGTTTACGGTTCAGCTCCCTGAGGGTCAAATCGTGATGATAATCTGGCCTTACCGAGGTGAGCGCCTTAATCATGATTATGAATCCTTGTAATTTATTTACTGGGATTAAAGGGTTGCAGCATCAGTTGTTTTTTTTAATTAGTTCCTTAAAGATCCCTAGTTTAATTGTAGATATTTTTCTTGCAAGTCTAACTTAAAAACGAGCAAGTGTGACGGAGAGAGGGAGAAAGTTTGAGTTATGAGTTACAAAGTTATAAGAAATTCAGTTCTGTTCATTTCATCATCGGTTTTTATGGACAAAACCATCTTTTGCTAAAAGACAAGATAGCTCATATTAATGTAAATGCACCATCTGCAACACCTACCAATACCAACATTGATTACCACCAACCCAGGAACAAGTACAGCGAAATCAGTCCAACGCTATCTCACAAAATGCATTTTGAAGTGCCGCCATTTTATGGCAAAAGATATCGCCGACAGGGTCGTGGACATCAAAATGTCGTCAACTGTCAACCCGGTCCTGATTGATATAGGAACGGAACGGCATGTGTGTTGTATGTTGTGATATAGAAAAGATTATCGTTTGATAGATTTCAGAACAATTGTGGAGGATTTTGGTATTAATGTTGGGATTTGGACAGGTTTTGGGCTATGAAAGTTGGTTATGCTCAGGTTTGTGTCGGGGTTTTAATTTTGCCTGCTTTTCTATAGCATTTTTTGTCCAGCCAGTAGTGTTGTTAGTGTCGTGTGCTTAAATATTTTGGATTCATCGTGTGGGACTTTTCAAAACGGTGCACTTTAAGCAGTTTTGTACAGTGGACAGCAAGTCAGTGTACACAAATCTGTCAAATTTCTGCGATAGATTTTCAACCTTATCACAATAATGGAAGGTTAATGTTCGATTGGTAAAATTTGACAGATATGACAGATTTTGGGTACACTGACTTGCTGTCGAAGTTCAAAATGGAATTGATCACGTAAAGATTTTGTAGTTTCAGTTGTCAGTTCTTGATTGAAAAATGAACCTGTCTCAATAATGGAGCGTGGTTGTAGATAGTCTGGCATCTGAAGTATTCTCAATAGTGAATGATGAGCTTTAATTGACAATTTATTTGAACACCAACACATAATGCAACTCAAATGGTGTAACAAAACTAACAACGTGTCTGTTAACAATTTATTACGAGTAGCTTTGTGTAACAAACAGAATACCGACGCACGGCGCTTTAAACAATGTGTTTCATTAAGCAAGAAATAATAGATGCTGTGTACTCTGTACTTAATTAATGATACAAAATGGAAATTATTCACTATTTGTTCACGAGATTGCTCTAGCACTGTCGATGCTATAGTCTTTCAAAGTGACATGAAACAACTTGAAATTTTTACCAGTCAATTAAGTTGAAAGTTGAACAGTGTTACATTCAAAAATCCAAGTGCCCCTTTGGATTGTCGCCCAAAAACGTAATTGTGCTTTATTCCGTGTGAAATGAGAATATTCCAATTTGTTGGACGTTACAGACGCAAGTGTGTTGATCCCGCCCCTGGGTGCCATTACTAGCCTTGCTTTATTGTGATTCTCTTGCAACCTGCATGCAAAGTCATTGAGGAATTCTCGTAGCACTTCTGTCGTTTACTTTAGTTGAATTTGGCGTTTATTGAAAAATTTCTGCTGTTTATTTGATAGCGTGAGCTTCGCTGTCAATTTCTACTGACTCTTGGACTTATTTTAAAACTGCACCAGTATCTACTGCTACTAAATGATTTACTGTATGTGTATTATCGTTACTATTGTCATATGTTTTTAACCAATTCTATATGTCGTTATCCTCGTACAACAATGTAAAGATAAAAGCTTCTACAAAGTCCTTAGGAACCTTTATCCTGCCTTACATGATTGTATTTACTTCAATTGTCTGATACTCCTTTATCAATAAAACTGTTCTAGTCATCTAATGCGTTTACATCACCTTTCTTGTAGTCGTAATCTATTTTACTATCCTTTTCAGCTACGTCTTTTACTTATTCAGAAATACATTTATATTTACTTCATGTTATTAGTTTGGTGTTATGTAACTAGTGTAGGAAAACACATCTCGAGGCAACATGGACAATAAAGTCTGAAATCACCAACCCGCATTGAGCAAGCGTGGTAATTACACTCAATCCTTCTCTGTGTGAGAGGAGGCCTGTGTCCAGCGTTAAACACGTGCTCATCACATGTTTTAGAACATTCTCCATACAAAATTTTTTTGAACACGTGACGATTGCCTGTTTAACTTTTTTGCAGTAAGACCCAATAAGTTTATTTAACGTTGTTGTTACTTAACGTAATATTTCGTACGTAGTCTGGTTAAAATAAAGAAGGGTAAAAATGCAATTTCACGCTCGCTACTGTATCTCGTAGCTAGTTTAGTACTTATTTTAGCTGGTATAATGTTAGTTGCACCACTTGTAATTTGCGCTGACATGTAGCTAAATCTCTTGTGCATAGTTAGGTGGTGGACGATTACACTTGCGTGCCAACATTTTGCAGCATTTTAATTTGATGCATGCATTTGTTACCGTGTTTTGTTATTGTCGATTTAGCAGTGTAGCCCTAATTATTGGATAAGTTCTTTGATTTAAAGGAATTTGGAATTCTAGCTTAAGAGACTCAAATTAATCCCAACATCACTTATTGGTCTTTTTTGGGTAGAATTTTTGAACCATGAAATGGAATAATTGGAACATACACGTCCCTAAATGATATTGAGGTCAAAGATTGCAAAATTTTGTGCAGAACAACAACTGATAATTCTACAATTATTTACCTACTTTTGAATAATAATATCTCAGTTGTTGTGTGGACGTAAAAAAGATCAGTCAGTGACAAAACGGTTATAGTATACTACCGTATACTACAATTCTAAACGAATTAGAAATATTATTGCTAAATCAGAAGAATCGTGATGGCAGTTATAATACCCAAATGGTATTGATGCACAATCTAAGCCATTTTTCGATTCTTAGCAAAATTGCCATAAGATTGCATAGCAACTAGAGAACCCAATCCCGCGTCAATATCGTAATCGTTTATTAATGAGACTGTGTTGGGTGTTTTGAGGATTTTTTTCATAAATATAATATATTTTGTAATCCCGCAAATTTGCGGAATCCCGCATGAGTAATCCCTCAAAAAAGCGGAATTCCTCGAATTGAATTCCTTAATCGTAAGTAATTGATTTCAGACCTGTGTTCAATAGACTATCTAAATACGAATAAAACAAAACTGATGANAGTTCAAAATGGAATTGATCACGTAAAGATTTTGTAGTTTCAGTTGTCAGTTCTTGATTGAAAAATGAACCTGTCTCAATAATGGAGCGTGGTTGTAGATAGTCTGGCATCTGAAGTATTCTCAATAGTGAATGATGAGCTTTAATTGACAATTTATTTGAACACCAACACATAATGCAACTCAAATGGTGTAACAAAACTAACAACGTGTCTGTTAACAATTTATTACGAGTAGCTTTGTGTAACAAACAGAATACCGACGCACGGCGCTTTAAACAATGTGTTTCATTAAGCAAGAAATAATAGATGCTGTGTACTCTGTACTTAATTAATGATACAAAATGGAAATTATTCACTATTTGTTCACGAGATTGCTCTAGCACTGTCGATGCTATAGTCTTTCAAAGTGACATGAAACAACTTGAAATTTTTACCAGTCAATTAAGTTGAAAGTTGAACAGTGTTACATTCAAAAATCCAAGTGCCCCTTTGGATTGTCGCCCAAAAACGTAATTGTGCTTTATTCCGTGTGAAATGAGAATATTCCAATTTGTTGGACGTTACAGACGCAAGTGTGTTGATCCCGCCCCTGGGTGCCATTACTAGCCTTGCTTTATTGTGATTCTCTTGCAACCTGCATGCAAAGTCATTGAGGAATTCTCGTAGCACTTCTGTCGTTTACTTTAGTTGAATTTGGCGTTTATTGAAAAATTTCTGCTGTTTATTTGATAGCGTGAGCTTCGCTGTCAATTTCTACTGACTCTTGGACTTATTTTAAAACTGCACCAGTATCTACTGCTACTAAATGATTTACTGTATGTGTATTATCGTTACTATTGTCATATGTTTTTAACCAATTCTATATGTCGTTATCCTCGTACAACAATGTAAAGATAAAAGCTTCTACAAAGTCCTTAGGAACCTTTATCCTGCCTTACATGATTGTATTTACTTCAATTGTCTGATACTCCTTTATCAATAAAACTGTTCTAGTCATCTAATGCGTTTACATCACCTTTCTTGTAGTCGTAATCTATTTTACTATCCTTTTCAGCTACGTCTTTTACTTATTCAGAAATACATTTATATTTACTTCATGTTATTAGTTTGGTGTTATGTAACTAGTGTAGGAAAACACATCTCGAGGCAACATGGACAATAAAGTCTGAAATCACCAACCCGCATTGAGCAAGCGTGGTAATTACACTCAATCCTTCTCTGTGTGAGAGGAGGCCTGTGTCCAGCGTTAAACACGTGCTCATCACATGTTTTAGAACATTCTCCATACAAAATTTTTTTGAACACGTGACGATTGCCTGTTTAACTTTTTTGCAGTAAGACCCAATAAGTTTATTTAACGTTGTTGTTACTTAACGTAATATTTCGTACGTAGTCTGGTTAAAATAAAGAAGGGTAAAAATGCAATTTCACGCTCGCTACTGTATCTCGTAGCTAGTTTAGTACTTATTTTAGCTGGTATAATGTTAGTTGCACCACTTGTAATTTGCGCTGACATGTAGCTAAATCTCTTGTGCATAGTTAGGTGGTGGACGATTACACTTGCGTGCCAACATTTTGCAGCATTTTAATTTGATGCATGCATTTGTTACCGTGTTTTGTTATTGTCGATTTAGCAGTGTAGCCCTAATTATTGGATAAGTTCTTTGATTTAAAGGAATTTGGAATTCTAGCTTAAGAGACTCAAATTAATCCCAACATCACTTATTGGTCTTTTTTGGGTAGAATTTTTGAACCATGAAATGGAATAATTGGAACATACACGTCCCTAAATGATATTGAGGTCAAAGATTGCAAAATTTTGTGCAGAACAACAACTGATAATTCTACAATTATTTACCTACTTTTGAATAATAATATCTCAGTTGTTGTGTGGACGTAAAAAAGATCAGTCAGTGACAAAACGGTTATAGTATACTACCGTATACTACAATTCTAAACGAATTAGAAATATTATTGCTAAATCAGAAGAATCGTGATGGCAGTTATAATACCCAAATGGTATTGATGCACAATCTAAGCCATTTTTCGATTCTTAGCAAAATTGCCATAAGATTGCATAGCAACTAGAGAACCCAATCCCGCGTCAATATCGTAATCGTTTATTAATGAGACTGTGTTGGGTGTTTTGAGGATTTTTTTCATAAATATAATATATTTTGTAATCCCGCAAATTTGCGGAATCCCGCATGAGTAATCCCTCAAAAAAGCGGAATTCCTCGAATTGAATTCCTTAATCGTAAGTAATTGATTTCAGACCTGTGTTCAATAGACTATCTAAATACGAATAAAACAAAACTGATGAATATATAACCTTCCGGGAAACACAGATGTAATGTCAAATAACACAAATTCTTGGAAAAGCTGGCAACATCAAGTACTTAGAGTCTTTTATATACAGACGTCAGCAAAGTTACCACAATCTGTCAAATTTCTGTGATAATTTTCAACCTTATCACAATAGTGGAAGGTTAATGTTCCATTGGTAAAATTTGACAGATTCGGTACCGTGACCTGCTTGTACCTTCACTCGTTTTCATTCATACTCCTTTTTACTTGAACCTTTTTGATGGTCCGGGAAACGGTCAGAGGTGTACCATAGATATCGATATATCGGTTCCTATCAATACATATTCATGGATATACGGAGTAATATGTATTTTCTCCTAACATTGTAAATATTTGATAAATATATAGTAGCCGGGGTTTTCGTCAGTTCCCGGAATATAAGAATGAGTTGTTTATCAAACAGACCATTTCTGAAAACTCCGATTGGGTTAAAGTTTAATAGAAATAACTCTTTAGTTCAAGGTACGTGTCAAGTTTGAGTATGTAGGTACTAGCTCTGACAGCGGTTTCACCCGCATTATTTCGCGCATCCGAATAAAAATTTGCTTATAGACTTCCTCGATAGATGGGCTACACTGAAATTATTCTTCAAATTGGACTTTTTAGTACCTCCTGAGGTTAGCGTGTTCAAGCAAACAAACAACTCTTCAGCTTAATGATATTAGTAAACTTATTTACTTCTTATTTGTCGTTTTTCCTGATAAGCGTTTCATTAGAACTTGGGTTTTCCAAATGACACAAATTCTAAGAAATAATATTTGCCGATATTTCATTTAATAAGAAGTTCTAAAACGTGTATCTCTTATCGCGAATGGGTGCCACTTCCTCGCCTCTCGATCTTATGACCTAATGGTACATAACAATACTAGGAAATTGATAGAAATAGCACTAATTAACTACTAATGAGAGGCTGTTTTGTTCACAGAAATATATAAAAAAAAATGTTTTTTCAGGCCTTTGCATTTTTACTTTTATTTTTTTATTCCTAGCGTTCGGATATGAATTAGTTTTATTGAAACTCGGTTGATAACGTAATCATTCCTTAGAGTTGGAAATAGTTTATTAGGAAGTAGGAATAGTTTAGTATAGTTTGGCTTTGACTTTGAGGGGGTTTAAAAGAATCGCACACTTAACGAAACTAACAGCTATTTTCTCCTGTTGTATTGACTATAGATCATCTTTTCACTTCTTCAGGTTTTAGAACACATTGGGCAGCACAGAAGATGCCGCATGGTTGGTGGTGCGGCAACAAAATATTTTCACTAGCATAACATTTTGGAAGCCACAATATTACAAAAAAGGTCTCATTTCAAAGTATAAACCAACATTTGGCGACGAAATCTATGCATATAAAAATCATCACTTATAAATTTCGCAAAATCAATACATATCATTACACGTGACTGTACATCAAATCTGCAAATATACCCTAATTTAATACATATACTTGTAACTAACATAATTCTCTTTGGGACATACTAGTTAAGCCATTGTCAGGCCTCTTGGGCAGTCCTTCCCAGCTTAGGCCAGCGGTCAAATTACTGATTCTGATATAGGATTTCATAACATCCTGCTAAATTCCTTGGGGCCTAGAAAGGTTTGCGAAAACATAATACAATATTGTAGCAGGTAGATTGGGATACTGTTGTAAGGGTAGGATTTTTTTTATAGTCTATTATTATTATAAATCCAAAAGTCTGTAACTCTGTATGTATTTTTGATTGTTCCTCTTTCACGCAAAAACTGCTGGAATGATTTTGATGAAATTTGTCAGTAATATAAGTTACACATCAGAAAACCGAGACCCTAAAGAAGCACTCTCAGTAAGCGGGTGAAACCACTGGCGGAATTTGTACCTTTTAGAAAGAAAGAAAAACCATTTATTTCATACAAAAGGACAGCAAATAGGGAATGCAATCCCGGGATCCCGAAAACCGGGATCCCGGGATCCCGGCCTTATTCCAGTCCCGAAAATTTCGGGATTAGTTTTGTCCAATACCGGGATTTTCGGGATTGAAGAAAATCCTATTACCGTAATAAGTAGTACTCAAAAAGTGTGATTTATAGTAGTTAAAGTTCCTAATTTCTTAAGTTTTCTTAAGAATATTTTTTTTATGTTTAACTAGCTTAGCTTATGCCAGTGGCAACGGGTCGTCGTAATCAAAGATCTCAAAGAGTTTGATGTCAAATTCTAATAGCACGGGGAGTAACTTCTCCCGTTTTCCCAGCATTTCCCTTCACTCCTCTGCTCCTATTGATTGTAGCGAGATGAAAACTATACTATAACTAGCTCAGAAGTATAAATAATAAGTGTACCAAGTTTCGTTAAAATCCGTTTTGTTTCTATAACGGTTATACAAAAAGACAGACAGACAGACAAAACTCTTACTGATTGCATTTTTGGCATCAGAATATATCCCTTATCACCTCCTGATAGTTATTTTGGAAATATATTGCATGTACAGTTTCTATCTGTCTGTCTTCAGGCTGTATCTCATAAACCGTGATAGCTAGAAAGCTGAAACTTTCACAAATGATGTAAATATTTCCGTTGCCGCTATAACAACAGATAGGTACTAAAAATTAAAAAAATATTTATCGAGGCCCCATACAACAAACGTGTGAAATCATAAATTATAACTTTGTTATTCATATATTTGTATTAAAAACAACGTAATTTTTGCTGCCGAAAAATGTTTGTATATTGGCTGACTGTAGGTTATAGATACGGTCATTTTTATAGATGATGATGAGGTTTTGCTTCAAATTGTCAATCCCGAAACTATCCCGGGATCCCGGGCTTGTCTTTATTCAGTCCCGTAATCCCGGGATTGGAAAAAAGGGCCGGGATTGCATTCCCTA
>NWSH02000517.1:14104534-14124098 GCA_002382865.2 Heliothis virescens
CAACGGGTCGTCGTAATCAAAGATCTCAAAGAGTTTGATGTCAAATTCTAATAGCACGGGGAGTAACTTCTCCCGTTTTCCCAGCATTTCCCTTCACTCCTCTGCTCCTATTGATTGTAGCGAGATGAAAACTATACTATAACTAGCTCAGAAGTATAAATAATAAGTGTACCAAGTTTCGTTAAAATCCGTTTTGTTTCTATAACGGTTATACAAAAAGACAGACAGACAGACAAAACTCTTACTGATTGCATTTTTGGCATCAGAATATATCCCTTATCACCTCCTGATAGTTATTTTGGAAATATATTGCATGTACAGTTTCTATCTGTCTGTCTTCAGGCTGTATCTCATAAACCGTGATAGCTAGAAAGCTGAAACTTTCACAAATGATGTAAATATTTCCGTTGCCGCTATAACAACAGATAGGTACTAAAAATTAAAAAAATATTTATCGAGGCCCCATACAACAAACGTGTGAAATCATAAATTATAACTTTGTTATTCATATATTTGTATTAAAAACAACGTAATTTTTGCTGCCGAAAAATGTTTGTATTTTGGCTGACTGTAGGTTATAGATACGTTNGGCCCCATACAACAAACGTGTGAAATCATAAATTATAACTTTGTTATTCATATATTTGTATTAAAAACAACGTAATTTTTGCTGCCGAAAAATGTTTGTATATTGGCTGACTGTAGGTTATAGATACGGTCATTTTTATAGATGATGATGAGGTTTTGCTTCAAATTGTCAATCCCGAAACTATCCCGGGATCCCGGGCTTGTCTTTATTCAGTCCCGTAATCCCGGGATTGGAAAAAAGGGCCGGGATTGCATTCCCTAACAGCAAACATATTATTATACCATACTAATTATGCAAACTTTTAGTTGACCGAATTTTTTTTTGTACTGTAGTTGATTGAGTTTTGGGTCTTCTACAGATCAATTAAGAACTTCAATTCCTGGTATTGTAGTATTGTAGATAATTGATGATGATTTATAGATTCTATAACAGTCGGTCGCTTCAATATATGCCTGATTGTAATGCCATTTTGGAATAATCGTTGAGTCAGAAGAACATAACGAAAATACATTCTATTTATAATTACTTCTTATATTTTGATTCTGAAGTTTATCGTCTGTGACATTTGCTATCTCAAAGTTGGTTGTAAACATAAACTTGCATACGTGACTACTTTTTATTGCCTATACTGTACATCTCCTATGGCTTCGCCCGTATATGATAAAGTGAGAAGAAACAAACATGACACTTGTACTTATAAAATATTTAGACTCTTGTAAACAGACATACAGATCAGATTTAATTTTAAAATGGTTATCCTAGCCTCGGATACGTTTTACGGAAACCGGCCACTTACGTAGGGAACAAATGTCTAGCCATGGCGCCTCCGCCAGGCCGGGGCAGACTGGGTAGACCCAGGAAAAGCTGGCTTGACGTCGTAAGGGGTGACATGCGTGCCAATGGAGTAACCACAAGGGATGCCGAAGATCGTGCGAAGTGGAGGAGAAGGTGTAGGAAAGCGGACCCCGGGCCCGAAAGGTTAGCAACCGGGATAACGCTCGGATGATGATGATGATGATCCTAGCCTCCTATATGTTGGTGTGGTTTTGTGTGTGATATATTCCTACTCCAAAAGTCAACTAAACCTAGAAAGATCTTTAAAGAATCTAAAAAACAGCTGGGTTCAGCTCCGCAAAAAATGCTTACACACATATACATACAAAACAATTGCCTGCTAAAACAAACGCCACTCAACGCCTAGCCTACTCAGCCGCTATTTAGTTATAATAACTAGATAGCATATCCATTTGTTTTGTAAGAAACCGAGATTTTCCCCGTCAGGTTACGAAGGTCAGACAGTTGGCGCCAGACATCTGAACTTGTGACCTGATGATCTAATGGTTGGTCATTTCGCTAAACGTGCTGAAGCCGTCAGTAAAGTACGGATGTGTGATAAGGAAATGCTTAACTTAAGTTTGGAGATAAGATATTGTTATGCTAAATGATGGAGCCAGTTGAGGGTAATTCCTGTAAGTACCTCGTGGACTAAGCCGTTGGATAACTGTCCGGTTGTCTTTAGATGTTTAATTTTTAAAACGGACGATACCTGATCGTTGTAATGTACGCCTTTCCACATGACATCACACTTAGGATATCGGTAAAATGTAATGGTTGATGTCGATCGTCAATATCGACCATGGTAAACACCATAACCAATCCTTTCTACCAACGATCGATGGCATCGATTGATGGTCGATCGAAAAGTCTAGTAACACCCTTAAAAATAACACTTAACACACTTTTTTGAAAAAGAGTGTCTATGCGGTTTCTTGTCGGCTCTTCTCCATGAGACCAACTTTTTCGAACCGTGCAACTAGTGTGACGTTTCATAGGAGCCTGCAAAGGCCTATTTGAAATTAAAACATTTGACTTATTAAGAGCTTGATCATACTATTAAGCGCATAAACTGTCTTTAGGGGTTTCAAGAATTGTGTTGTTTCTTGAAAAGTTGGACTATCACACCCACACACTCACGCATACCCACAATCGTCTTTGTGTAAGTGTTTGTGTCTTATATTCTACCGTAACGTCTAACTAGCTAAACGGCATATTTTCTAAGAATAAGGCTAACAAGCTACATCTTATCACTTAAAACCTTCAAGGTAATCAGCAAAAGGCTCAAAGCCTACACAGAGAAGGCAAATGATCCTACACTACTCCAGTGTGCTTCCCTAATGAGTTGGGAACACAATCACTCTGAATTCGCGTGATTGTTTGCTAAGTTGCGGGTAGTCTGTCAACACGACGAGGGGTGGGAACCTCTTTAGGTGCTAGCTACTGCCTGTGATTTTGTCTGTCTGTATAATTTCGTTTGTAATATAGAGATAGAAATATCCTGTGTCACCTGTATAGAGGATATCGAAGTATAGAACAAAAATGGGTTTTATTTCCATACATTTTTATGATTAAAACAATTGACTATTTCTAATTTTAAAACTAAGGGTGAGTTGCACCATTTAACTATAACGATAGCCAAACCATAACCAGCCGTGTATTTGCCGCCCACTGGTCAAATCCTGAAAAATGTTCAGCTATCGTTATAGCTAAACGGTGCATCCCGCCGCACTTGTACACTGCAGATACCAAAGCAACATAGAAACACAATAACAAAAAAAGTACAACACCCTAACTCCCTACATACACACGAACAGACAAATAAAAAACAAAGCACTGAAGGTCGCGTTTACACGTCATGGCGTCGTAAAACAATAAAGGTGGGGTCACACGCCTAGCATACGTAGTCGCGCCTGAGGTACAGGGGTACGTAGTAGATTGCAGTGCCGGATTCAGAAAACGCGGGGCCTGTAACAAATATCCTGGGGCCCTTAATAAAAAGTGATAAAGTCCTCTGTTGCGTCTGTCTGTTTGCGAATATTTGGAAAACTATTCAACAGAAATTCATGTGGTGTTTACCAATTGATAGAGTGGTGTGCGAGGAAGGTTTAGCTGTAACAATTTTCAGCTCAACCGGGACACTTTTACCTACTGCCCCAGAGCTTTTTTTTATCGATGGGAAATCATGAGATGACCCCTCCCGCTGTGGGTGACAGCGTGACGGAATGTCAGACTTTTACTGACTAAAACCCACTGTGTTCCTTCGGAAGCCCTTTGTTTGCCAGAGTCGCGGTAATTCTTTCGAACAACCCGCAGGCACGGCAGGCTCTGACCCTAGTGGGCCCCGCTGTGTGTGGTCGAAGGCTCCGTCTTTGATTCTTTTCCGCCTGATTATAGCCTGAAAGTCACATTTCAGATTAACCAATGCTCGGGCCCCATACCATTTGTTTCTCTAGCCACGTGGTTAATCTGGCACTGTATGCAGACATACAGGGTGTGTACGACTTGCCCTCGGCTGACAACACTCTGTATAAGGGCGTCAAGCGCTGCGGTGGAGGCGGCTTCTTTTGTTTTTTCTGTGCAACTGTTGTATGAGATTGTTATTAGAGAATTGTCGGACAGTTTTGATTTTAGTTTTGTACGTTGAGCTGTTTTACAAGATTTTTTGTTATAAGAAATAACTTCAAATTTTATTTTTATTTAGGCCTTATACTGAAAAATGTAACAAAAACAACTTGATAACAAGATTCAATGACAGTTTTGACAGTATGGCAAAGACTTTTTAACCCTATTAAACACGCCGATAGCCTTAAATTATACGGAATACCTAATTGAAAGGAATAAACGAGAATAAAATTATATTAAAAGCAGGTTATATTATGTGTCTGTATGTAAGTGAAACATCAGTTAAAACGTAGAATAACATATTTAGCGTGTGCACCAAACAGTTCTAATTGAATTCGCAACGCAAATTCACTATTGAAGGCAAGTTGCTATAATTATACTAAATGGCAGCCATGACTCATAATAACGTTGTTGCAAATTGAAGATTCCGTAATTATGTGAAATTGATAACATTTATATACAAACTACTTAAAATTACTAGTTAAACTAACTCCCATTTTTATACTATCAAGTAGAGATAAATATCGCGTAGCAGAAGGCTGCAGACTCGTAGCAACGTCGTAGCAGATGTGCTACAACTAATGCCCGTAGCACTTACGTAGCGTCTGAAAGACTACATCAACATTACACAGCTACGACTTTTACTACAACGTTACTTAATCATTAAACTGGTTTTACGTCACGCCACTTTATGACGTCATAAACACAGTAAAAACTACACTTATCCTTAATTTCCTTCATCAGCGTTAACTCAGTATTAAAATGATACCGACCGTTTATAAAGGTTGAGTATTTCATTTTAAACTTAATTGGATTATTGGACGTTTTAATTCAGAGCTCTGGGCAGCTATCAAACGATATGGTCAATAAATGTAAAATAAATGTACCTTTAAACTCCTGTATAGCACGTTTGACCTGTTTACGTTGGCAGTTACTGTGTTTATTAATTTTACTTTATTGTGTTTGTCTTTTTGAAGCAATTTTCTTAATTGACTCGTGTTTTTGTTCGTTTTCTCCAATTAAGTGTTGTTTTTAATTAATGCGCGTGCTCCCATTAACATAACGTGTAGATAATATTCCTTATATATTATAATTTACCATTATATACATAAAGATTTAACTGATGATAATTACGTTTTTTAACCCTCACACAATGAATAATACCTATAATTATTTGAGACTTTGCATTGCATTTAATGATTACTAACTACAAGTAAAAACTAAATCACTCAACATTCCCTGACCTCTGCCCTTCAACACAACAAAAACACCACAACCAAACCAGTTGTAACCAGTTTACCCATCAATCGCAAACTTCAGTTATCCAACTTCAGCATAGTTGTCTGCACAAATCTATTGGGTAACAAATAGCTGGGCAAATGAACCCGTCTCTAATAGGCTTCTGTAACTTTGCGTCGTTTGTTATGGCTTCCACGTTGGAGCGTAAGCTAAGTATGTTGTACGAGTGGAGATTTGTGTTGCGTGAAATTGGTACTTGTGTTAATGGGCTTAGAGTTTTTATTTGGTTATCTGTGTGAAGCTAAATAATGAATGGTGAGACACAGGTGTAGGGAGGCCTAAATCTAACAGTTGAAAAAAAAAAATTGATTCGGTGATGTTTTGCACTACAGTGTGTTTATTACATTCTTGGTTGAAAATTTTTAAGGAAACCTTGTGGTAACTAACTCTAACTTTTACAGGTTTCAATATATTTGTATTCCAAGCCGGTTCATTTCTGAAAGAATGGTTATAGATATGGAATGGTCATGATATGTACAACAAGATGATGTTATAATTATTTTACCTTGATATTCGTATTCTGATATCATAGTGATGATTTAACCCTATTTATAGGAAGCAAACAGTAATAATTCGGTTTATTAATTACGATCATAAATAGTGCTGTGAACCTGTGCAGCTGAAATTTAAATTACACTTACATTGTAAAGGTATTGTTAATGCATATTTATGAATGGGGGAATCTCGACACACAGTCATTAGTAAAGCATTACTTTGGATGCGGTGTATAAGATAAGCGATGAGCGGATTTTGTGAACCATATATTTGTAAAAAAATAGCATTCTTAAATGTCGATTGGCTCCAAAAAGCCACACTGAGAGCAAATGTAGGCATTGTCACAGTATCCTGGGCTATAATGTAAATGAATGTTATAGAGACATTTGTATGTTTGTACTCCTGAATCGATTTGAAATTTTTTTCACTGTTGGGATGCTACACAACATCTTGGACGATATAATAATATGTATTCGTATATTATTTTTCTTGCAGTTCCCCCGGGACTTGGGTGAACTCACGGGCAAGCTAGTGGCGTTAATCCTTAAGTCCAATCAAAATATTATGTACTTACCTTAAAAAATATCTTATTTACAGTTAATATCTCATAACTTGCGTCGTCCTATTACTAAGGGCGGGGGCATAATGGGCGCGTGCGTTTGACGTGGCACGCCCCACTCCGCTCACTTAGCTCCAAATGTATTGGACACTGCTCGCGTGTTCTTTTTGCTATCAGTGTGTACTTGCCTTATTTTTAAAGATTGAAATACACACTTTAATATTGTCTATGTTTCTGGGTGCAGGTGCCAGCAGGTCAACCTAAACGAATCTGTAAAATTTTACTGATTGAACATTTAGCTACCACTAAAGGGTATTAAGGTCGAAAATATATTGAAGAAAATTGACGAATTGATATAGGTTGATATAATGCAAGTGCAACAGTATAAAGATGTTGTTTTTCTTTCATTTTAATATGGCTCTCTCTCAGATAGTATAGCTCCCTTATTTTAATGATTTAGTTAGTAATTAAAATATCGAACAACCAGTTTCAATGATGATAGACTCTCAGACTTTATTTCTTTAACTGACCCTGTAATCTATACTTCTATACTAATATTATAAAGAGAAAAACTTTGTTTGTTTGTTTGGTTGTAATGAATAGGCTCAAAAACTACTGGACCGATTTTGAAAATTCTTTCACCATTCGAAAGCTACATTTTCCACGAGTGACATAGGCTATATTTTATCCGGGTACGGGCAGTAATTCCCACGTAATGCGAGTGAAACCGCGGGAAAACGACTAGTACGCCATAAATTCCTGAAAATAAGTCACAAAGAGCTCAAAAAAATGCAACACAAACCACAATAAGTCCCAAAAATGAATACATCAATACCGACACGAATTCATTACGCGGCACCCCCACCCACATACGAGACCAGTAATAATTGTTTTAATTAACGAACACTTATTTGTTTCAGGTATTTAAAGCCGATGGCAAGTGGGTAGTTCGATGGAGCGTTATCCATTAAGTGTCCATCCACCGCAGTCGTTAACGTGGCGAGGTGACCATGTTGTGGTCAAATGGTGGACTGTGTGCGGTGATTTGCATGATTTATTAGTATTTTTTTTATGGTTTGAAATCTGTTTAGTAGTGTGCGTGTGAAAGAGTTGCAAATATATACAGTACTGGTGTGACTTAGGGTTTTAAAAGCTTTTTTTATACAGCGATTGGACTAGGACTTTCTTTCCTTCTTTTGGCGCTTTATCTATTGCCGTAAATCAGGAAGTTTTATTTAATTATTTTTTGATAGAAGAGCCCTTTACTTTCTCCAGTTTTACTGCCCCTCAAAAGCTTGATTTTCAGAAGGAAGTACCTAAATGCTTCTGCAGTCAGTTTCATGCTTGTTGATATAATGCAAACCAATTAATAAACACAGACAAACAAGAAAAATCAAAACAAAGTAAAACTCTGTCAACGGAATTAAAAACAAAATCCATTAGCCGCACAATTTTAATCAATCATGCGACCACAATAAATCACTCAGTATAGTGACGTGAAAAAACTAATGAACGAGGAAAAATCCGGTAAAACAAGCGCTTGATTGTCGCCCTACACTTAATTGTGTTCAACCGCGATAATACAGATTAATGATCGTTTTGTACAGCGTTTATCATAATTTATGGACACCACTTTGTGTAGTTTAAAAGTTTTGTACACGGACAAGTTTGATGTCTTTTGAATTGATAGTTTGTCCTGGATGATAGTATCTTAGTAGCTTTAAGAAAAGGATTCTTAAAGTTTTGGTAATTAATTATATTTTTATGGTACAACTCATTTTAAGAGTATAGAGTATGGTAACAAAACATGTAATGCCTTATTTTGAAAAATGCTCAAATATTAAACCACCAAAGGGGTAAGTATAGGGGACCCCAAAAGTTAAGTTGGACGTCAAACGACAGCCTCTTTAAAAACAATTGTTATTCAGGTATTATTACTAGACTAGAACTCAGGCCATACAAAATATGAAGCATTTAATTATATAACAGATTCAAAAAATCTCACCTATAAATACACTCCACTACATTCATCTAACCTTTAGCAAAATCCACCAATATTTTCGTAACACCTACCATTGTCCCCCAAGACATATTACACGGCACGTTTTATTCAGGCGTTTTTATCAAGCTTCCACTTGGCTGAGCGTTGCCGTAGCTATCGATCCGATGTAAAATTATCTTTTTGTAAGCCGAGGATAACACGTGGGTTGAATTGTATTTGCAGGTAGTGTGTATGTGGCTTAAGCTGGCAATTCATTGAAGGTGGGTTTATTTTTGGATTGATTTATTATATTCTGCGAATCGAGTTTTGTCCATACGATAGTAAGGTTGACCATGAGAGTCATGTTCAATATAACAACTAGCGTATGGATCGTAACATTACTCTTCTAGTTTCCGCCAGCGGTTTCACCCTCTTCCATTAAAAACTACTTCTTGTATCTGGATAAAATATAGCATATTCTTTTTTTGATATACAAGCTATTTTACTGCCAAGTTACATCAAAATCCGTCCAGTGGTTTTTGCGTGAAAGAGTGACACAAACAAACGTACACACACATGCGTTCATACATCCTCACAAACTTTTGCACTTATAATAAGTAAGCATTAGATCATGATGTCGTCAAGTCCTAAATATAATAGAAAGATAATGAAAAAAATAACCTGTCTTACAAAACTCAAGTATCTAATAAAAATGTACCACCTACGTACTACATCGGAAAATCTTAAATATCCACAGACAATATTTCGTGTACCTTAATAACTTGCAGAATAATCCGTTGCGAGGGAGTTATTCCGGGAGATTTTTGCTAAGCACTCTAATATAACAGACTCAGTGTCAGCCTTGCCTTCATTCTTGCCTATTCTAGTGAAATATGACACTTTTAGTACCGTATTTTGGTAAATAATTGACTCCTATATGGTGGTCTATGTCTAGGAATAGTGTCGTTCTTTTTTGGGGCTTAATGGTAGATGGATGGATATTCCAATGAAATGGTCTCATATGCCACCCTCTTCTTAAGGTTAGTAGTTAAACTGTAAAATCAGGAGATCAGCTACTTACCTAAAAACAAAATCACAGAAATCACTGTCATCGGTAGTTAGTAGCCAATATTTCAAAAGAAAATTGTTTAAAACTTAAGGCTTTTACCTCTTTAGGCACAAACTATTTTACGCTTTTACTCTGTAAAAATAAGCTCTCTAAGTCTATTTTTCAGCAGCTGAATATTCAGGTTCATGCCATTCAAAGAGGGTGGCATGATGTCAATTGTTAGAAACCAGGGCTTTTCACGAGAAAGGACATTTTTGCCGAGACGTGTTCTGCTGCCAAAAATGTCGAAGATACGGGCCATTTTTCTCTTGCTGTTCATTTTTCTAAAAGAATTTGTAATAAGCTAATGTTTTCAAATATTTTGGAAGCTCTTTTGATTCTTTATTACTATCCTATATGTGATATGTACAAAGTTTTTTTGTAAATCTTGGATTCTTTTGTGTATTTATTTTATGATTACATATTTGTGATAAGCCAATCGTCCTCCATTAATAGCCATTCCCTGTTTATCGAAGAATAATACTTTTTCCGTCAGTAGCTGAGAGAGAACTTTTCAATAACAAATAAATCAAAATGGCGATTGGCTAAATCGGACGCTATAAACTAGACGATCGTCTGTAGTATTTCCATATAGTTGTGTAAATCCCGTCAAAATATTATTCTCCATAAATACTAGATTTGGATTGAATAGCGTGCGTGTAAAAATTTTTGCTTTTCCACACTTTATGACAATAAAGCTTATATTTATTTATTTATACACTAGATACACATTAGAATTCATCTCCGATTTAGGCTAGTTTTGGAACTTACAAATGAAGGCAATTTTTACATACTCTTGGGATCGATTTATTTCTGAAGTCAACTGTGAAGAATTTAAACACATATACTTAAGTAGGTATGTCTGACTTCAAAAAATTACAGCTTCGCATATCAGTAGAGTGATTACGATACTTTGACAGCCTATCCTTTTGAAGCTGCGTTTATTTTCCTGAAACAATCAGCTAAGCAATGCTTATTATTCAGTTTGACACAATGCTTGTATCACAACACAAAGCCATCTTATTCAGAAACAAATATCCCACAATTAATATACTTTTTATCCGTACATCTGTTAGCAAACGAAACCAATTTCCCGTATAGGTTTCATAAAGCATTTATGGTTTCCATCTGAAGTCACGGCACGTACTGGGTCCGAGATATTTCGTGGCGGTGTTGCCATATTGAAGGCGCTTGTGCCTTAATTTCAGGAGTTTAACGTGCGTATGGTGTTCTCTTCGAAGTGAAGTGAAAATCTGGACCAGTGGAGTAGTGAATTATGACTTTGTCACATATATTTATTAATGAGTGAAGGAAATGGGAGATGATATGGTGCCTATAATTTTGGATATTTATTTTCAACTAGTTAGCTTAGCTATATCCACGGCTATATCCTATTTTCACGCATTTTGAAGAAGCTTCACGTACTCCGATCAGGCCTACATGTTTGTCGCCGATTTTAATAGACTGGCTATAGCTTCAGCATAGCTGGACCATTAAGAGCAATACACAGCGTGAAAAGTTTATAATTCTTGCTTTTTAAATATTTTTTGCTTGTATGAATACTAGATTTTCAAATTTAAAATATAAAATTATTATATTTAATGCTGTGGAATTATACCCGCTCTGTATGTGAACAACAAATGTGTACTTGTGTACATATCACAACACAAAATATTTGTTCAAACTCCAAAACAAACATTTTGTTTGACAAAGATAAATTATTGATATTCGGCGTTTGTTTTTGTTTATATCTTATATATAAAAATGAATCGCTAAATGTGTTGGTAAGCGCATAACTCAAGAACGGCTGGACCGATCGGGCTTATTTTGGTCTTAAAATGTTTGTACAGATCGAGGGAAGGTTTAAACGATGAGAAAATATGATTATATAAAAAAAAACAGGATCCGCGTACGAAGTCGCGGGCAGAAGCTAGTTAATAATATATTTTGGGGACTTTCCATAATACAGCGCTATTAATAAATAATACTCTCAATGGACTATATTTTGTGAAAGTGGAAAAAATAATATAATATTGTGATTTTTTAACTTAGAGTTATTTCAGAAAAAGCAAAACACATGCGGAATACCGATGATAATTTCCCAAAATGAATTAAAAAGAAAACCAGTAACCGATTGACATCATGACGTTGAGAATCGATTAATTCGCGAACCTCATCATTCGAATTAAAGTGCACTTAACGTGATCAATTAAAACGACATTCATTCGCCAAATCGATATTCGAGTTAAGCGAGTACCGATTCCGATTACGGCTCGCTCGATGCGGTTGTGGTTCCGACCGAGTGTTTTGTATCGATGTATGCGGATATCGATAGAACACCGAATAGTCTGGTTTGAATCGATAAGCCTGTTATTAATGGTTATTAATTGTTGTTGGGTTGTGAAGATTATATGGTTTAGCGTTTCGCTTTGATTCTGTGATGAGATTTCAGACTGTATGCGATTATTTTTGATAATAGGATTTTGTTTATGTAATATTATATGTAACATTATGTTATTGAGTTTGCGTTGACAGAGGTAGTTCTGTGTTTTCACTGTTCTTATATTACAACTAGCTTCCCACAGCGGTTTCACCCGTTTTTCCGTGGGAGCTACTGCGCGCACCCGGATAAAAAGTAGCCTTCCTCGATAAATGTGCTATCTTACACTGAGAAAAAAAATCTTTAAATGATTTATTTATTCACAAAAAACCAGTGAAGCTTCAACTACGCGGAACTTAAGAAAAATACTTCTATATGTAAAACGAGGCAAAAACAATTACCCCATCCGAAAAACACCCAAACATTACATACCTACAAGAACTAAACACAACCAACGATCCCATAGCGGCATAAATTCAAACATTTCACCCGACTGCATTCAGACGCACCCATCTTTTACCCCAAAATTACAGCCCCCATCAGGCTCCCCGAATTAATTGGCAATATATACGCACATCACGCGATCGGTTCCCGCCACCAATAAAGGTAGGACTACACTAAACTAGCGGGATGTATGAGAGGAATTTTTAAAACACCGAAACTGGAATTCCGTCTATGACGCTGTTTTAAGCTGATCTGTATGACTGAATTTTTTACTGTTTTATAGAATAGCTCAATTTAAATATGTGTTACTAGACTTGAGTGACTCGGCGCACCCGGATAAAAAGCCTATAGCTTTCCTCGATAAATGGGCTATCTTCTAACAATGAAAGAATTTTTCAAATCGGACCAGTAGATCCTGAGATTAGCGCGTTCAAACAAACAAACTCTTCAGCTTTATAATATTAGTTTAGATTTTAAAGAGTTCGGTTCCTAGAGGGACGTCACATCATGTACTGATTTTCTAAAAACTTATGGAAAACCAGGTCTTTTCTTAAAAGCAGAGTATCTCTAGCAGCTTGTACTCATGTATCCTAAATTATCTAAGAGAGGCTTAATAACTATATGACCTTCACAGGTCTTCTAGACCAAATTAAGTATCCCTCAAGTTATTAATACTGAACATTGTTTGTTAACAAGTATATCGTGTTTGAAAACTTTCTGAAGTTCACTCTCTAAAGTCGATTTATTATGTAAAAGTTTTGTTCGGTGGGGCTAGAAAGTTCCAGAATAGTTTATCATCTAGCTAGACTGAAACTAAAAATGTTTCCAAAGTTGACAATTAATCAATAGACTTTGGTGAATATGCCAGTTCTAATGTTTATTCTACTGAGTCACAAATGGCCTTTATAATATAAAAGTGTTTTTAATCTTCTAATCTATGGAAAAAGAGCTAAGACCTATTGACGGGAAAATCCGACAAAAAAATTCGTGTGCCGAATTTTAATTAAAAATAATAATTACAAAGAAGACTTTCCATACGGCACACAAAAAGAAAAGCCGGCACATCATGAATGATTCTAAAAAAATATTAACACCACTTTCAAATGTGCACAAAGAAAAAACTTTTCGACAGCATCCAACTCCGTAATGACGACTTGTCTTAAAGTAGTCAAGTGGTCGACCCCAACCCCGCGGTTTGGACTCAAGTGTAGCCCGCGCTTTGTAACGGGTTCAGAGACTAGGACTATACACGCGTACAAGCTCGTTTTTCAAAGCGCCTGCAAGCGCGTATAGGCAACGCAACGCATGCAAGCGTTGACGCGCTTATAAGCTCAAGTGACTGAAAGTGCCAGTTTCACAGGTTCCCGATAAAGTTCATATAGCTACCTGACAAGTAGAGCCATTTTTTTTATTTTTAAATTTTGATTACTTGTCTATGGCATGATCTGTCAGATAGCAATCTATACCCTATCAAGAGTCTGTGAAACTCACCAATAATCTGTGAAAACGCCAAATATTTCGTTTTGTAATGCGCGTGCAAGTGCGTATGCGCTTAGACGATCGAAGCTCCAGTCTGAAATCAGCCTTACACCGCGAAGTGAGTTCGTTAGTCGGGAATCGAATCCTGGGGGAGTAGTTGACCTTAACTGTAGTCTACGTGAGCGGAATAAAGGGAAATGAGAGTAGACGCCGAGATGAAAGTGTTCATTTGGAGTGATTGGGTTATCCATTGTTCTGTGTTTAGTTTGTTTTTGTTAAGCTGTTATTAGTTTGATTGAATAAGGCATTTATAAGGCAATAAGGCTTTAATAAGGCATTAAAATATTAGAATTCGATAAGGGATTTAAACAGTTTGTTACTTTTTTGCCGATCATAAACAACCATATAATATTCCAGTGAAATTCATAGCTTTTGAATATAAAAACATTCGTACACAACGAGACAGGATAAAATTTGTATTTTACAAAATACATTGATAATTCTCAGTAAAGATGGCACTCGATATATAAATAACAAAAATGTCAAACAACAGATATTTCTTTGTTGTACAGTTTTAACAAAACTGTTTTTAAAACAAATCTAGGATTAGCTCATAGCGCTATGGATTTTATTTTTTCATAGACGGATTGTCCGGCGCCGTTCATCCGATCGCAAACTGTTCAATAATAAAAAATACAGTTGACATTTTAAATCCGAAAAACGAAGTCTGTAAATACTACTTTTATGGAATTTCACCTTAACAGTTATAGGTACAGACGACAGTAGGTCAACGTAAACGAATCTGTCAATTTTTACCAGTCAAACATTAACCAACCTCCGTTGTGATAAGGTTGAAAATCGATTGCAGATATTTGACAGATTGTGGTAACTTGATGTGCTGTCGTCTGTACCTAATTTTCATGTAATTGGGTACAAAACCACTCTGGTGTTTTTCTGAATAATTAATAAATAATACTGCAATAAGTAACACCGTTGAAACTAACAAGCAATAGTGCCAGAAACTTATTTATTATTTTAATCGCTAATCAAAATCAAAATTAATACCCTGATACTCCAACTCTCTTAACTAAAGCAACATAAAATATTTGTAAAGCAATACTAAAAAGGTTTGAAGTCACCGCTTTCAAATAAAATTGAATGGCGGAACGTCTGTCTTGGTTTTTTTACGTTTCCTAGATTGCATTGCGGAGCCGAGGGCTCGCAGGCTTTTACCGGTGGATAACTACAGGTTTTGTAGTTATGGCCTATGGTGTTTCTTTGTTTTATGGCGTAGGTCAATGTGGTAGTTCTATTGATGTCATAACGAGCAAAAGTTTTGGGGGTTAAGTTATGTGAACTTTTGTGATACAACCAATCTCATAGGCTAATGGCGACCAAGCTTCTTAGGGTGCGTCTCCATCTGGCGAATGTGCCGCGAATGCGCAGCTCGCGAGCCGTTTGCGAGATGGAGACGCACCCTAATAGATAATAAGCAAGAGTCAATCTCCATATATTTCATATTAATGAACTATTTGTTTAGGTCATTTACTGATAAAGTTTCCAGTACGTTCAAAAAAATCTGATATATGGAATATCAGAATTTTTAGACGTATTAAAAACTGTAATAATAAACACAACCTCACAAACTCGTAAAACATAATTTCGTTACAATTACCCGGAAACAAAAAACTGAACAAAAAGACCTAACTTTAATTAACTGTAGCCGGACAAAATGTTGCCGTTGCAGAAACAAATTAAGCCGGTCAGTTACACCTCGTGTTGCTGCAACAATGAACGTATTAAATCTGATACGCGAACTGTTGCGTGAGTGTGAGAATGGTCTCACTCGCGATTTAGTCGTGTTGAAAGTTAAGTAAGTTTGTTGAAAAAAAATACCTGTGAGATCCACCGATCACACACAGGTATTTTTTTTCAACAAAATTTTAATAAGCATTTTGACGGTATGTTTTAGTAAAACTGCCAATTAAAGTTCTCGGTAAATTTCCGGTTCCTTTTTGGAAATCTTTATCAACTCAAGCCAGCCCAATATTGCTATTTCTCGAAGTAAATTAAACTTGTCAGTTAATTATTCAAAGTGTTTTATATATATTAAGCCGTTTCCTGCGAATACTGGCTTACATGTAAACATTCTTTCTTCCCGACGCGGCGAACAAGCCGCACTGTTTTTGCAGCTAATAATTTACGGAAAATATATTGTAACGTCAATATGGTGTTGTGAGAAATACACGCTTGGTTGATTGCGTTATTGTTAAAAAACCTCGCCAGTAAATAATAAATGTATAAAAAAATTCTTACATTTCCTTTTTCTCTTTACCTCATTTATTATTATTAAAACCTTGAAACAACTTTTAAATCTTTATATTTACCTCTATTGACTTTAAAAATGCAGTTAAAAGAAAGTGTTGCTGTAATAAATCGTGTTACGTGTAACAAAGCGGAAACTCCAGGCTGACGTCATTGTATCCTGCAACGTGTTACGCAACACGCTCCGAGGCGCGGAAAGTGTCAGCTGTTGAAAAATATCCATTGTTTCTTCTTTGACGTTATATAATCTTTTGAAATACAATTTGTTATTGAAATTAACGATATGTTCGAGTTCTGAAATTGTTTTATGCATTTTATTTTCATGTACAAGGTTCAATTTTATAAAGTGCTAAAGGTTACGCTGAATCATAATTGATAATTATTCCGTTTCATTCTTAAATTTTAATGAAAATATTGGGATAAAATTTAACAATGCCCTACATAAATTCTTGCAAATTACTCTCGCTCAAATAAGACTTTATTTTAGTAACACAAAAGAGCCACAAAGAACAAAACTTGCATAAGTTTCAAACACTTACTTTTACACAAACGATACAATATTCTAACTCGTGTAGCGTCTAACAGCTCGGGTACTCCAGCAAGGCGATAGAATCAAACTTTAGTCATTCACTTACTGCACAACGACTGTAGTATCGGACAAGATAACTTAAGAGACAACTTAACTACAACCGTGTTAAAATGGACGTATCTTCGTTTAGAAGTAAGATTACTTATGCTGTTTTTATTTAAGACTAGCTGTTTTCCCGTGGTTTCATCCGCATCCCGTGAGAGATTCTTCCCGTACTCGAATAAAATAAGCCTATTTTACCCGGGAATACTGTAGCTTTCTAACAGTGCAATAAATTTTCAAATCGATTTAGTACTTTCGAAGCCTTTAGGGTAGGTATAATGGTACAAAAAAACAATGTCCTGATCATTTTAGCATAGAATATCTAATGGATTTGTAGAGATGAAACTATCGTGTTTGTAGTCAAATGTGCCATACATTTGACTGCAAACATTAAGCACGTGCTCTTAAAGTTAATTTCCTGACTTATATGAAGTTTTAATTAATTTTTTGGTCATTCTTACAATACTTTCATGTCTAAAAACAACAGCACCATCTTAGAACTTTACCGCTGTATTTTTGCCTTTTGTATGTTACAATCGTAAACAAGTACAATTCTCGCGTACTTACATATTATAAAATACGTATGTATGAGGTGTGTGAACATCCGCACGTCCGTAGCCCACCCACGCACAACGCATGCATGTCTGCACGAATGTAACGCGGACGTCAGTGGCTTGTATAAGTATACGTTTACCATAATTATATGACTGGATGAATGAAGAATCATATACTGGTTTAAGTCAGGAAATTGGTCTTCTTAGACGTAATATCTATACTAATGTCATGAGGATAGTTGGTTTGTTATGCGCAAATTAATTAAAGGAAATAGTGGGCCGATTTGAAAATTTATTTCAGCGTTAGTTAACCCGTTTATCGAAGTAGACTATAGTCAATGCTATAGGTACTGTTTATGTCCTGGTTTGAGGAGTGGGTCCCACAAGACGCAGGTGAAACCGCTGACGGAAACTAGTTACTTAATAAACAAAAGAACTCTTGAATTCAAAGCAAAATAATAAAGTAACATCTAATACGAGAGACACAAAACAAGACATGCTCATAAATGGGATGAAAAATACATTATCCAGAGAAATTATTATGATAAAAATTACACTTTAAACGACTGGAAGCATTTCCTTCATTAGGGCCGTGGTACTTTAACAGTGGCTGTTTATCCCCTTAATGTGCACGATAGCTACTAACATTTTAACACGACCAGACAAGAAGACCCGCGGGGTGACTGTGATGTCGTACAATTTGTAAGGGGTTGGCAGGTCTTGGTATTCTGGTCAGGCAACTTCTGTTGACACTCTTTAAGGCTCTATTATGAGGCTGCCGCGGATCCGACGGACTAACGGTCTCCGATCTACCCAATATTTGCACCTCGGCTTGGCTTAGGAAATTTTGTTTGACTTGCAATTCTTCGGGAAGCCGCAAGTTTCGGAGTACCTACTGAAGTAAAGATGGAGCTGTAAATCCGGATAACAATTAATAACTGATGGATACGGCAACAGATATTTTGCATATAAAAAACTTTGGTCAAAAAAAGCAAAAGAATCTGATGTTTAATGGAGCAAATTGAATACTAGCTTAATGATTCGGAAAAATCTTTTTGTAAGAGAAATATTCGCTTAGAAACATATACAAACTGCGTAAAAGATGAAAACACAAAACCAACACATAAATACAAGGATAAAAGAGAGTTCCCATTCCGGTCATTACGTTTGACGCTCAAGCCGGCCGGCGGAGCGTTGCGAATGCAATCACAGATGCGGTCACCGTCCATCCTCGAGGCATCCGGCGGGATCGTGTGCTGTGCTCAACCGTGGCACACTCGTTTGTCTATTCACTTGGAACAATACTGTTTGCCTTACTACGAATACCTTCTAGCTTTTGCTGAGGTCGTCTGGGATTGGCCGGATTTTTACTAGTGGATGAGGCATTTTGTGTGACGGTATTTTTGTGGTTTATACTTAGTGAAACTTATGCCGACTCCACGCTAAGCTGCTATCGTGTTTCATGTCAAAGATATGAGATAGAATTTATCTATGAGGTAGAGCCTAAAAGTGGAGTCTTAGGCCCAAGTTCATTGACAACAAAGACGTCAGTTTTCTTAAAATATATACTTAGTGTGAATTTTCACGATCAATTTTCAAAGTTAACCGTTAGTTTTGGTGGAAATCGGTGGAAACCTAAAGCAGGCCGCACACCAGCGCCACATGCTACACGCATCGAACATTTGTGTTGCCACAATCATTGTGCTACAATTCAACTTAATACAAATGTATTGTATATGCGCACATTAGACGCACATTTGTAGCGTGGCACCGCTTTTAGAATGTCGACATCAGCGTCTGATGATGACGAATTCTTGATGTGGCGATTAATGAGAAAAAATACATTATTGCACAATTTACGGGAATTTCAAAATTTCGCAAGAATTTCAATTTTGACGAAGAAAAGTTTCAATAATATTATCGAATGTATGAAAACACACACAAGCCAAAACGAGATACCCGCTTCAGAGAGTGTATTTCGGCCGAAGAGCGTTTACTCATCACCTCTGCAATAAATTCAACGTAAAATTCAATGTTGTCTTTTATTTTTACAAACCAACGCGACACAAATATCGAACATGTTCGATCTTCAATTCGTGTAGCGCGGACACCATCTCGCTACAAAGTGCACCCGCTACAAATGTTTCCCAGGTGTGCATGCTCACGAACAAATATATGGGGGCGTTAAATGTGTCCTGCTTCAAATGTGGCGCTACAATTATCGAGTTACAAATGTATGCCTGGTGTGCGGCCTGCTTAAG